>PVJH01042137.1:0-14499 GCA_004026705.1 Nesogale talazaci
TGTCCTTGTCCCCACTGCGTGTCCTGGAGAAGGGGCTGATGGTGTGTGCGTGTGTATCTGCACTCACCCCCCCTTCCTTTCTGCACTATGGCCCTTCCTTTGCAGCATCTTCCCTTCCACCAGAACCTCCCCCCCCCAAAAAAAAAAAACTCCTAGCAACCTTACGGGACTCACCAGAGCTGCCCCTGTGGGTTCAGGGACTGTGACTTGGCCTGGGAGCAGAAGGCCTACTCTTTCTTCCCAGGTTTCAAATGGCTGACCTCGAACTTGGCAGCCTCTTTGCCGCCACCCTCCTCTCAGGCACCTCCTTGACCACCACGGACTTCCTGCTGCTCCATGTGCCCAGGGGCCAAACCTTACTGTGTGTGTGTGTTTCCTAAAATAAACATTGACTCTCTTGAGGATCTGCCCTCAGAATCCCCCTGGTGGTCTCACAGAGTCCAACTCCTCCCCTTTCCACCCTCTGAGAGTCAGGAAAGGGCAGGCTGGAGCCTCTTTGCAGGGAATCAGGCTCCAGGGAAAGGGCTTCCCTCACGTGGCCTGTGGGGAGCTGGCACCAATCATGGGTTAATGCCTCTTCACCTGCCCCCGGCCTTGTGCTTTGCCTGGCAGGAGACCCGAGACAGGTGCATGTCCCTCTGGGGCTGGGTTGTCTGCAAGGAACCAGAGAACACAGCAACATCCTGTGTCCTACCAAATGCAGGGCTGACGCAGGTGCCATCACTGGGCTGGGTGTGAAAACCACCCCAGGCATCTCTCAGGTGCAGGGAGTGGCCAGTGCCAAGTGGTAGCCAGGGGCAAGTAGTAACCATGGCCAGTGTAGGGCCTACTCCCTGGAGCTTTGAGTGGTTGAGATAAAATCTCCAGCCGTCCCCAGCATCTGTTCTACCAGGATTCCAGCTTTTAGCAAGCACAGTCACCTGCCCTGCCGTGAGCCCACCCCGCTGTGCACGTCTGCCCACCTCCTGTGTGGGACCCTGCTAGCCTATAGGATAAGGTGTGGTGTGGTGCCCGAGCCGAGGGAGACCAGTGGGGTAGGAAGGACCCAGAAAGGCAAAGGGCTGGGTGGTCTCCACAAAACATGTGGCTCCACACTGGTGACGCTCACTTCTGCATGATTCAGCTTTTTATTAATGGGAATGCCAAGCTTATTAAAGTAAAGTGGTAGATAACCAAATGAGAGAATCTGTCCAGGGAAGGCGATCTCATTCCTGTTGGTGGGTCACTGGGAATAGCAGCCCCTGCGGGAACAAATGCCCACCAGTCTGCACCAGTCCTGTGGTGCCGGTCAATTCTGTGGCTCTCGTTTCTGCCCACGCTTGGGGACTGGGGATTTTAGATGCTGACCATTGGAGGTGCACCCTATCTAAGTGAACTGGGCTTTACCTGAAGTCCACCGGGAGCAGATTTAAGGAGCCCCTCGAAATGCCCAGTTGTGAGGAGAAGCAGATGACTGTTATCCAAGGATATGGAACTGGTGGTCCCTGGACTTTGGTTTGGACCTCCTGCATTGGGAGGCCCAGTGAATGGGGACCCTGACTACCATGTAGTAACCTTTTCCATGCCTCCCTTGCTTTCTTATGGCATGCACGAGGCTGGGAGGCACATTTCTGTCTTTGTCAATGAGTGTTATTGCAAGTTGTGCCCTAACACTAACCCTGATTGTTTGTGTGAAGTGTGTCCAGCCACTTAAGAGTTTAAATTGTATAAGTCAACAATCATGCAATGTGGTTCATAGCTGGCCTGTACTTGTGTATTTTCATTTTCTCAATAGCATTTTGAATTCTATACCATTGACTAAATTAATGACCCTCTAAGTAGAATTACCTTATGTTCCAGGGAGTGGAACATAATATTTATAATATCATAATATTTATAATTATGTCTATAAAGTGACCCAGAGACATATGCAAACCATCTATAAAGGGATTTTGGACTAACACTTACTTCTGGTCCTACTCTGAGAAGAATGAGTTCTTGTGACACTCTGAGAACAAAGGCCCTATCCCATTCTCTCATTCATGAAGAAATAACTAAAGATGAAATGTGGAAAAGAAACCAGATGGTACCCAGATGACAGAAAGAATATCAACTGAGGTTTACAACCTTGTCCTCAAATAAGCAGTCATCTAAGGGGGGAATCAACCAGGTCTAAGGAAGAAGACATTTCTCTGCCCCTGGTTTTCCAGGTTAAGCTGTAACTCCCTCTTTATTCACTCTAAATTGACACTAGCCTGTGTGATCCAAGAATTGTGAAAAATAAAATCCAAACTGGAGGGAGGGAAAGACAACAGAGCTTAAATGGTGAGCACCTGGTTGGCAGAAGGCTGTGGAGGGCAGTGCAGCCACAGTCAGGCAGGGCCCCTAGGGGACCTCCTATGAATCACCTCTGACCACCATCCAGGGGTGCAAGCAGCCTTGCTGGCAGTGCATAGTCAGTCATGGCAGATGTAGTCAGTTGTGAAGTCAATCATGACAAATGATGCTTGGTTGAAATAGTATCAGTTGCTTTCCCATTTGGCCCTTTTAAGAGTTGCTTCAGTTTTTAATATTTTCTGCTTTCTTTCAGTTAAAATGCCTCTAAGAGTACACGAGATTAAATGAAGGGGGAGGAAGATAGAATGAAGGACATCCTGGCCCACTGAGCCTTCAGGACGATATTCCCACTCAGAACTGCTGATATAATGAGAGGACCACATGAAATTATGCCATATGAAATATGCCGGCCCAATATGAAATACAGCTACCCTCACTGACCCAAGGCATTTTGGGGTCAAAAATGGAGAAACAGGGTCAGGATAATACCCTGTCTGACTCAACCCCACCAAAATACTCAGGGTGTGCAACAGAACAGGAGCTCCAGATCAAGCACCAAAGATAGACTTCGTGACACCCCATCCCACGCAGCCAGGAGACGCTCCTGGAGGCCAACGACAGACCTTACACTATCTGTAGGATTTTATATTGTTCCTATTATTGTATTCTTGCATGTAGGTCTACATGTTGGGTATTGGGGGGTTGTTGATGTTTTCATTGTTTTCTTTGCTAGCTTCATTATAGGATGCCCTTTTTTTGAGTATGTTGTTTTTTTCTACAGGTCTATCTTAATGGGGTGGGATGGATGGGTGGTCTAGGGGTGGGGACAACAGGACTGATGGTACCAGGGTGGATGTAGGCGGTGGTGTTGGCTGATCCCGGGATGGGGGGAGTAGCATGTGATTCAGGATCGGTGGTGAGGTGGGTGGATATGGAAGGTCTGATAGGGATTGATTAAGACTAATGTAATAGAGAGACAATATTGAAACCCAAATGGAGGTTGAGTGTGATGATGGGACGGGAGGAGGTATAGGAAAATTGAGAAAAGAACTGGGGAGTAGGGGCATTTATAGAGGTTAAATACAGGCATATACATACAAGTGGACTTGCAAGCCCATCCAGGCAAAAGGAGTCAGAATGGATTGACTCAATGGCAGTGAGTTTGGTTTGGGTTTAACTGTTCATGCTTGAAGTAAGACATAGGGAGCCGGGCTTCCCGGCGTGGCCAGAGCTGAACGCCGTGCCTGGGAATGGGTGGGTGCTCTCGGCAACTCCACCAGCACCAGTCCAGATGCATGGTGTCAGCCGGGCTGGGCCTTTTTGTTGACTCTTTCTCTTTTCTTTCCTTTTTTTTTTTCCTTCCTCCCCACTTTCCCCTTCTTTCTTTTTGCTTGGGCTTGTGCTTACTTTGAGGTATCTTCATCTGCTTGTAGATAATTTTCACATGGGGTCTTCCTTCTGTGAAGATGGTGCTGTTTCCTGCTCCTTTACAAGGTGCCACGAAGCGGCATTAGGATCCACTCACTCCAGCTGGACCTCCTGCTAACATCACAGGAGGCCACGCAATGAGATGGTTCCCAGGGGTCATCAGGGCCAGCTTCAGTCAGTGCAGATCCACAACACTGCCATCTGTGGTCACAACCAACTGGCTCTGTTGCTGCTGTCGGTGGGATACTCAGAGCCTACACACAGGGTTCACGTGGCAGATAGTTTAGGGAATATGAGTGGTGGAACCATTTAAGGAGAATCTCTTCCATCTGACAAATATTCTTTATTGTTTCAGTGCAACAACACACGCGGGCAGGCACAGAGGGGATCAATGCAGAGCACGGCTTTTGAGAGCGGAGTGGGTTTATGCCATAGAAACAAAGCCTGTGCTGGTGACATTAACCGCTCCTGCTTTTCCAGCTGAAGCTATAATTTCCTCTTCACTCGCTGTAAACTGAAACTCAGTGCTGCGCACGCAGCCCCCCTTGCTCTCCCCTCCCACCCTGGTGCCCATAAGAAACGCTGCATCACTATCTTGTTTTGACTGTTTATGTATGCGACGTCAGGACCTCTCTGCCCTTTGTGAGGGACTGCTTCTCTCCGCATGTCTCCGTGCTCCATCTGTGTTGCCAGCTGCAGCAAGACGTCAGCTCTCCTGCTGGCTGAGTAGTATTCCATTGTGTGTGTGTGTGTGTGTGTCTGTGTGCATGCGCAGTGTTTTTGTTGAGAGAGATCACTCTGTACACTCAGACACCACAAAATCAACAGGTACGTGCAGTTTGTTTCCATTCTTACAAAACTTGAGATTTAATCATGTATTCCAAGCTTTATCAATTTTTCGATACTTTTCTTTAAATGGAACCGAATGCTGTAACTAGACAAAATTGTTTTTATGGAAATAAGAGGGAGTATGCATTTGTGTAGTGAGCTTGTGCAGTGTGCATTGTCCTGGCAGACAGGTGTCGAGCCACTCACCATTAGTGCACCCAGTGACCTGCCTGGGAACGTTCTCTTGGGGCACAGTGGGTTTTTTTGTGAAAGCAGCTTCACTCAAACTTCATTTTTGTGATGGCCAATTTTAGAGAACAACACGCAGCTGTGAAATTTTGTTTCCTGCTCAGGAAACATGCCACGGAAACTGTCGTGATGTTGAACATAGCCTACAAGGACAGCACTGTGGGAAAAAAAATCAAGTGTACTAGTGGATCTATTGTTGCAAAAAAGGGGAAATTTTGATTGATGGCAAACTTCATTCCAGACGTCTGTCAACTTCCTGAATGAAGAAAATGTAGACTTGTAGTACATTTGGAGTTCTTTCCACCAGTTCAGACTGTAAATCAAGTCTTCTGTTTAGAGGTTCTGGAAAGATTGCCTAACAGTGTGGGACAAAAAAGGTCTGATTTGTGGGGGACTGTTTTTGCCACCACAACAATGCACCTGCTCACACTTCCCCTCTCAGTGTGTCAGTTTTTGGCTAAAAACAGCATGTCTTTCTTACCCCACACACCTTACTCACCTGACCTCACTCAGTGCAACTTCTTTTTCTTTCCCTGAATGAAGAGGGACATAAAAGGACAACAATTTGATGACATAGAAGAGATGACACAAACAACAACAGCAACAAAATGGGGGAGGCACTGTTATCCATCCAAACAGATGAGTTTGAAAAGTGTTTCCAGGAATGGAATCACAGATCGGACAAATGTATTAAATGTAATGATTGATCACCTTTGGAGGTGATAAAGTTGTCTTGTAAAAAAATATTTAAATACATAGCTTTGGAAAAATATACCCTTTTCTTTTGGGAACTCTCATATTCATGGCTCTTAAGTTTTTTTTATGCTGAATCTTCTTTACATACGGATCTTGTATAAACATCCTATGATATGCAGACATTGAACTAATTATAGTTCACTCTGTGTGGCTTTAGTTTGTAAGCACATAGGCAGGACCTTGGAGAACCGCACCCTCGCAGGGGTGAGGTCGATGGCTGTCTTTGGGCAGGGCACTGCCATCTTTGAAGCCCTGCTTACATGTCATGTAAATTGGCCCCTACTTTGAAACAATTGGACCAACTCTCACAATAGACCCTTCATCACAACCACCTTTACTTGCTCTATGTAGAGGGTGCATGGAATGGAGGGTCCATAAGAACTGTATGTATCTGTTCCACAGACCAACACCCCCTTAGAGACTCTGCCAGGCATGGATCTTGCTTGTAACCCCAGGAAGCCTGCACACCCACACACTGGCCATGCCAACAACTGCCATGACCACTCCTCACTGACAGACAGGTGACACTGTGCTCGCGACCACCACTGCTGGTGCCAAATAAGACATCACCCTACAAGGCTCTCCACAGCACTCTCGCAAGCTCCCTAGCTTGAGATTCTTGTACACCTACAATAAACCATGCAGGGGCTCCACGTGCTCACCACACAGTTCCTCCTTGCCCCCAGCATCTGAAGTGACAACTTGCATCACCCCGAAACAGTCCACACCCCAGAGATGGACCCTGTTCTCGCCCAGGGAACCCTTCAGACCTCTCTGCAGGTGCTGGGATTTGTGGGGGTGTATTAGGGTGTATTAAAAGCTTTGCTATAGAGTCACAGAAACTTTATTCAGCACAAATATCAAAGTGAGAAGCTGTGACTTCTCGATCTATCTATCCTCAGTCTAGGTCTAGGCACCTCTGAAGGTGACCTTGCCATCTCCCTGGCCCTGCCCAGAGGAATTGGTGCTCTGTGATTGACACCAGGTCCAAACAGCAATTGGGCATCTCCAGGGTACTCTGAGCAGTCTTTAAAATGGATAGGGGCAGGTCTCCCAACAAAACCGCCAAGGCCACCCTTGCTGCCCTCAAAGAGTGAGCAGCTTCATTGTCCTGAGGAAAGAGAGTCCCTCTGCCCGGTGTTCTTTTTCTCACAACGCTGCCTCCAGTCTTTCATGCTTGTCCTGTGTCTTTTGATGATATCTATCAAGAGGAGCCTTCAGGAGCCTCAAAGACAGGTGCCGTAGCTTTCCCGCTGACCTCTCTGCCTGTAGGAGGACCCGCCAAGCAGAACCTCTGCGAAGCTACTATTTCTGTTTTTGAAGACACCGTCACAAGAACAAGATGAGTGGTTTGTGAAGCGGACATGTCTGATCACAGAGAAACATTTTGTTTGTAATCCATGCATGTGTGCCTGGAGTCCCAGTGATAAACACTTTCCCACTTAGTCATACATGCACGTGTGCATGTGTGTGCATAAATGAGTATGTGTGTATGAATACATGTGTGTGCATGTGTTGGTGTGTATGAGTGCATGTATGTGTGTGTGTTTGTGCTTGTGTGTATGAATGCATGCGTGCAAGTGTATATGAATACATATGTGCATGTGCGTATGAGTACATGTATGAATGTGTGTGCACATGTGTGCCTGTGCTTGTGTGTATGAATGCATGTCCATGTCTGCGTGCACGAGCACGTGTGTGTGTCCTCAGTCTTGTCCAGTCCTCTCACCTGTCAGCCTGTGTGGTGGCCACAGTCAAGGGCAGACCATTTGTGTCACAGGACAGGGCACGTCCTGTCACCCTTTCCTCACGCAGCTACCTCCAGCCTCCTTTCCTCATGAAGTGCTGGCGACCCTGAGTCTCCACGCTGCTATTCGAAGAATGTTTCCTACGTGGAAACGTGCATGATGATTTTGAGGCTGCTCTTTTGTCCCATGTCACAATTCCCTTGAAATGTGAAGTTCCTGAATCTATCCATATTTTTATTTTTCAGTTAATTTTTTCCCGGGTAGTATTCCCTGCATGACTGGGTGGCTAAACAGCAGCAGGACAAGCAGAGAAGCCTCAAAGTCGTCGATGAGCTCATTCTGCTAGGATCGATACTCAATGCGCGTGGGAGCGGCAGCCGAGAAACCCAATGGCAGGTCACGCTGGGCGACTCTTCTGCAGGAGAAGAGCTCTTCAAGGCTCAGAGCAGCAGCGATGGCGCTTCCATGGCAAAGGGGCCTCTGGGCCAAGCCTTGTCCTCCCAGAATGCCCCTTGTCCATCTGTGCTGGGGGTGGGGGGCGCCTTGGCAGAGGCTGGCGACACCCGGCCTACAGACCGAGCAGCAGAGTGGAGAGAGGAACAGCCGGGCACACAGAGCACCTTCCCGTCTCGGAGACGGGTTCCCTTCGCACAGGGAAGCTTGAGCTCTCCTTCCCTCATGGGCCCACTGCACCCACTCCTCTAGCAGGCCCCTGCTGTTGTGGGGGGTGTTCCACACTTCCCGGACACCCTGTGAGGGGCAGGCCTCCTGGGGACCCCCAGGTGGCCACCATCGAGGTGCCGCTTGCCGGCCCCTGCTTCAGAGCCACTGGTCGCCAGCAGGGCTCCTTCTGTCATTCCAGCCCCTGTGAGGAGCGCAGACAAGATGCTCCAAGGCAGCAAGTGCTGCCCACACACAACCACCCCTGTCCCCAGAGAGGCCCAGATGCCTCTCCTTCTGCCCCCAGAAAGGCCCAGGGGCACTCCTCTTGCTTCCTACTCCAGAAACCTCACTGGGAGTATCCTTGTAGACATGAGGTTTCCCTGATGATGCACTAGTACCCAAGCCCTGCCTCTCCTGGAGGAGTGCGTTTTCTCGCGTGAGCATACCTGGGAATGTGTGGGCACAGCCTGCTCCTGTCAGCCCGTAGGCCAAGTGAAGCGGGAGCGCAGGGCTGAGGCATGGGCTTGCGGTGACAGCCCCTTGTGGCCCCAATTCTCTGGGAATCGGAGGACACCACAGATCTCGCCGCCAGAGTTTCTGACAAGGATGAGATGGGGCCTCTCAAGCAGCCTTAAAGCTTCCTGAGGCAGCGAGTCCCGATGGGAACAGCAGTGCCCGGGTCCTGACCCTTTCCCTGGCTCGGGCAAGTGGACAGTGTGTGGGTCACCCTGTCCCACACCCTCAGCCTTGGGGGCCGGAGACCTGCCCACCCCATCGGCCTGCCAGAGTTGATGGCTGCTTTGCCCAAGAAACTTCTTGGAGACTTGATCTGAGGGGCTTAGGAAATGACCCGGCCACTGACCATGGACAAGGGTGCCTCTGAGCTGCCCCGTATGGTCTGCTTTTTCCCAAGCATGGACCTTGGCTGAGAGCAGAAGGCACTGTCCAGAGCTGGCTGAGGCACCATCAGGCTCACGGGGAGTGGCCTTGTGCATTTTTGTGTTTTGCTCCTGCGGTGCTGTGGTACAGGAAGTCGACGTTCAGCGGGGTCCGAGGCCTGTTCCTGCAGCACCTCTTGCGTGGCCTGGGCTCTGTGGGTGCAGGCCAGGCCAGTGGCTTTGCCTAATGAGCTCCCCCTCACCTCGAGTGGCCTGGCTATTATTTCAGAAGGAGCGGCTCCTAGAGGCAGGCTGCCTCATGCTGTCAGACGCGGATGATGATGCTAATTATGGTGATTATGAGGGAGCGGGATGTGGAGGGACAATTAACAGCAGATTAGCTCCTGCCTGGGCTGACCTGCTCACGCCATGGCCATTAGCGTCCCTGGCCAACACAGCGCCGGCTCTTCCATCATTTCCCATCACCCTCCTCGGCTTCACAAGGGAATAGAGCAGGCCAGGCGCTGCCAGGGTCAGGGGTCAGATATGACTGCTGCCACAGGGTGTCCTGCGCAGGTCCAGGGTCACCAGCGG
Source organism: Nesogale talazaci (assembly GCA_004026705.1). Lineage (NCBI taxonomy): Eukaryota > Metazoa > Chordata > Mammalia > Afrosoricida > Tenrecidae > Nesogale > Nesogale talazaci. Next base: position 9,461 of record PVJH01042137.1, read on the forward strand.
GGCAGGGCTTTGTAGCTGCAGTGTCTGGCAGGCTCTGAAAGCCGAGCATGACACCCACCAGGCTTTTGTTCCAGCTCTGCAGCTGGAGCCTGCTGTGAGTCTCCTGACTCGGTCCTTCCCTCCAGGCCAGTGGGGTGCACCAGGCCCCTTCCTCTGCAGGAGGGACACCTCCTCAGTCCTGGGTCATCAGACGTCCCTGCAGCCCCCCCCCCCAATTTTTACCTTTTTTACGATGGCCTCTGAGGCAGCAGGGTGAGGGGACGGTCCCGGTGTAAATGAGCCCATTCGTCCCCTGCCATTGGCATATGGCATGCCATTGTCCCGGGCTGCTCGGGCAGAAGGGATGCAATTTGTTGGCATGTCCTGTCACAGCACAGACTCTCTCTCCCACTGAGCCCCAAGAAGACAGCAAAAACCGGCCAAGGGCAGCCCAAACCCCACAGCTTCAGCACATAGGCACCTAGTGCCTGGCCAGACCAGTGTGGCCCTGTGACTGGGCCTGGTGGACAGGGTGGAGAGGGGGGCGCAGGGGGCTTGTCCCCACCCCCTTTGTAACTATGCTGAGGGGAGGGTATTGTGATCTGTAATGTTGGGGGGGGGGTGCTCTTGGGAGGATGCTGACCAAAGTCTTTCTTGCATTTTTGCTGCCCACCCCCGGCAGCAAACTGAAAGCAACAGCACCCCCTTCCATGGTTCCTGGTGTGTTCCCGTGGATGGGCACGGGTGCCTGTGATGCAATGCACCCCAAGGAAGAACAAGGCTGCTGGAAGGCGGGAAGGACATGTGACCTAGCTGCTGATTCAACGAATCTGTGAAAGGCTGACATGGGGTCTCTTCTGCAGGTCACAGGTCCCCTCCACACTGTTGTTTTGTCACCGAAGCACAGCGGGGCCTTCCACAATGCAGCTCCTATCCTGTGTCTGAGGGCCAGGAACTCCTTTAAGGAGCAGAGACTCCCACTCTGGAATGGTGGGGTAGGTGTCCGTAATCCTCATCGCTCCAGAGGACAACAGAAACTCTGAAAGACACACGGGACAGGCGTGTGGGGGACATCTGAGACAGGCATGTTGGAGGCACACAGGCCAGGCATGTTGGAGGCACATGGGACAGGCCCTATGCTTAAGTGCTTAGCTGCTAGCTGAAAGACTGAACCAGAGAAAAGGCTTGGAAACTGACTTCTGTGAGGCTCACAGCTCAGGAAACTGCGCGCATGCCTAGTCCATCGTGTGAGGCTTCCGTGAGTTCCCATCGACGGCACGGCACACACAGCCACTCCCACAGCAGCAGCACCATGGCCAGCAGGACAAGCACCCAGAGGGTCAGGGCACAGCTCCCAGATGCCCAGAGAGTACAGCTCATCTTCCTCAGTCTGTTTGGACCAGAACCAGCCAGGACCATGCTTTGCTTTTACAATTTTTAGAAAAATTTTGATTTATCTTTATTATACACACAGAACCCCATCTTCATTATATGTATACATAAATACACTAAGGGTAAGCAAAAAAGTATTGCTACTAAGGTTGTAGTTTATGCTTGCCTGGGCTTCTTTCAAATATATTGTGTATGAATATGTCTCTGCCCTCAGGGGGTGGTGCCAGGCAGGTTCTCACTATCATGTACTTGTTGAATCAGATTAGGATGCCCTTCAGAAAGATGTCCTGTCCAAACAGTGTCCCTGTGGGCCTTACACCCAAGGCTGTGAGGTCAGTTTGGACCATCAGGATGACTATTTGGGGGACATTTCCAAGGAAGTATTGATGGTTCTCTTGAAGGACACAGTATAATCACAAGGCCTTATTAGCAAGGAATAAGAGATTTGAAACTGTGTGGGTGAGAAAAGACAGGCAAGTTCTATTAATGAGGTTTCCCATCACGTCTGTGTTCCTGCCATCATTTGAGGGAAGCACAGCGATCCCGGGAAAACCTCATCGGGAATCCCCGCCCACCCACCCTACCATCTTTTGGACGTGATGTCCACCGCAGAGGTCAAAGTCCTTCAAGAAGGCCTGGGAGATGGAGACAGGTCTTCAGAGGTGTGCACGCCTGCATGGAAACTATGTGGGGGAACCAACCCTTCCTGTTTGATCTTTCTTTTTGTGCAGCCATGCCTTTTGACTCATCCGTTGGTGAGAGCCTGCGTCAGTACTGCGGTGCACGGGGTCTGTGTTCTGTGGGGACCCAGGCCTGGCTCTGCAGCCGCTTTGCTGGGTAGCCCCTGCTGTATCTTAGAAATGTACAAGGACCACAAAACCTGGTCTCATGTACTCTGCACATGTGATCAGGAGAAGCCAGCGTGTGGGAAGGGAGGGCATCCTGGTTGGCAAAGCAGCTGTTCTTGTAGGTGATGTTGGATCGGTTCTGGCCCACAGTGACCTATGCCCAACAGAACAAAACACTGTTCAGAGCTAAGCTGCCTCCATCATTCCAATATTTGAACCCACTGTTGCAAGTACTGCGTCAATCCATCTCGAGGGCTTCCTCTCCCTATAGACTCTCTCCACTTTACCAAGTATGATGTCCTCCTCCAGGGGCTGATCTCTTCTGACAATACGTCCAAAGGACGTAAGATGAAGTCTCACCAACCTGCCTGTAGGAGGCTTCTGACTGTAACTCTTCCAAGGTCGATTTATCTGTCCTTTTAGCAGTCCACGGCACTCTCAAGCTTCTTCTCCGGCAGCACAATTCACATGCAACAATTCTTCTCTGATCTTCCTTACCCAGTGCCCAACTTTCAAGTGCAGGTGAGGCCATTGAAAATATCATGGCTTGGGACGGCGCACCGTGATCCTCAAAGTGGCATCCTTGCTTGTCAACAGTCACAAGAGATCTTGTGCTATAGATTTGCCCAATGCAAGTTTGTTGGGTCATCTCTTGACAGCTGCTTCCATGAGCACCGGCTATGGATTCAAGCCAGCCAAGGCCAGTGAAGACGAGGGTGACCTCCATCAGGCAGACGGACCCGTCCTGCAGGGAAGACTTCAGCTTGTTGCTGAGGTTGAGTGGAAGGTGTGAGTTTTGTGCTGTGGGGCTCGGGGTTCTGGGAGTTGAAGCCCACTGGAAAGCAGCCACAGCACAGGTGAGGCTGTTCCTGCTAGGTTTCGCCTGCTGCTTGCTAGCTGCTCATCATGTCCCCTCTGAGTGACAGGAACACAGGGAAGCCTTGCCTTTTGTGCAGGCTCAGTCGCTATTTGTCAACAGCCATCACCGGTGAGGACTGTCTTGGGGTGGAGGGATGTCAGGGCTTCTCAGCGGGGTCTGGGAGTCCCTTTTCAATCGCTGTTTCTTGCTGCTGCCCAAGTTTGTGCCCATGGCCAACCTTGTACCTACAGGAAGGTCTAGTCAACCCACTGCCCTCATGCTGACTCTGACTCCCAGGGAGCCCTCACCAGCCCCCTCTCCCCCGGACAGGGGATGCTTTTGGAAGTAGTTCACCCGGGCTTGCTTCTGTGTCACCTCTGGATGAACTGGAGCCTTCGGCTTGAACCTTGGGGGTTGAGAACACTCACTGCTGGTGACAACAAAGGACAGGGTGGACCCGCTGCCCTCTCCCCTGGCCAAGCCCAAGGATTTGATCATGAGAAGAATAGAGACAGGGTGTCCGACCCATCAGAAAGTCCTTGAGGTCCTGGGCATGCATGTGGACAGGGGCAGCTGGCTGACGGGTCAGTGTGGGGGCTGCGTCTCGTTACCGGGGCTGCTCCCTTCGCTGTGTGCATGCACCCGCGTGGTGGCACACAGCATCCTGCGTGTGGACACCCTGCTCCGCCTCACCTTCGAAGCCACAGGGGCCCTCTGCGTCGACCTGAGCACCAAACAACAATGAGACCGCACCTGCAGGAGGGCCTGGGCTGCATCCAGCCAGCAGGACCTGCCGGGCCCATGAGGAGAGGACTGGAGACTGCCCAGTGCATGGACACCCACCGTGGAGAAATGCAGTCGGTGCCTCTGGGCCACGTGAGACTCTGCTCACACCCAGGCTGCACGGAGGCTGTCTGTCCTCCAAGTCAGGGAGAGGAGGTTTATTTGCTTAGGGGCCCACACCTGTCACTTACTTGCAACTGGAGAAAAGGGGGTGCCGTGGCCTCCAGTGAAGCCTGCCTTCCCAATTAGCACCCCTTGCCAGGCTGGCTTGTGTTTGAACGGCACTTGGGTCCCTGAGGCCCTGGGCAGCACAAGGGTAGTGGCTGGGGAGAGGGTGCGGGCCTGGGGGAAGGACTCCTTCTGCCCCAGCCCTGTCCAGTCTCCCTGGTGTCTGGGTGTGTGCCCCTTCCTCTTGGCACAGGCTGAAGAAGACGCAGGTGTCTGTGACTCCTTATGATGAGCACCAGGATGCTTGTGTGTCCCTGAGCTGTGCCTCGGCCAAGCTCGCCCTGGCAAGTGAGCGGGCCACACTGAATAAGACCGCTGGCCGGTGGATCGCAGAGCGGTCCACCTGCGTGGTCATGAGCTTGAGGCAGAGAGACTGCATCTGAGGCCACTGTGGGTGGACAGAAGGTGAGATGAGTCAATGTAGGGTGAAGTGTCTTCAGCAAATTCTCCCAGCAGTTGACAGTCAAGGTTAATTTTTCCCCAGTGAAAATGATTATTTTTCTCTTGTTGCCTTTCTAGCCTCAGGCCTCTCTCTTGGGCAGAAGGGCTGGGTGCACAGTAGGATGGGTACCTCCCCTTGGCCTGAAGCTCCACTCCTGCTAATGAAGGGCCATGTCCATGGGTCACCAATGGCTCTTTCCATGGTCACCTGCCACCTGCCTTTGTCCTCAAAGATCAATTGACTTTTCCACCAAGGCAGACATCCTGCTCCACCTTGTACCCAGCAAGGGCACCAGCAACACCGGGATCCACGCCAGCACCAGCACCAGCACCCAATCCAACACCCCCACGCACACCCAAATCAACACCGCACCCTCACTGACATCAGTTCCCACCCCACAGCATTAGCACCAGTACTAGCACCCACCCCACCCCCACCCCCACCCCAGCAATAGCACCAGCATCAGAATCACATCAGCACGGACACGGGTACCAGTAAAATATCGATC
>PVJH01042138.1:0-14513 GCA_004026705.1 Nesogale talazaci
CCATCCCAGTGGGCCGCAGTCCCGCGCACAACCACTACGCCACCGGGGCTCAGCCCAGGAATAGCTTTTTTAAGAGCTTATACCAAGGGCTCAAGTGGAAAATGTTTGGAAATGAAAGTGGCAACATGTGTGCAAATGTGCTTGATACAGATGACGTACTGAATGTTATAATAGCTGTAAGAGCCCCCAATAAAATTATTTTTTAAAAAAAGAACTCTTATGACAATCCACACATACATCCATTATATGTCAAGCACATTTGTACATTTGTTGCCCTGATCGTTCTCAAAACATTTGCTTTCTATTTAAGCCCTTGGCATCAGTGCCTCATTTCTCCCCTCCCTCTTTGCTCCCCCTTCCCTTTTGAACTCTTAATAGTTTACAAATTATTATTTCCTTGTCATATCTTTGGGGTTTTTTTAGTTTTTTTTTTTTTAGGCATCACTGCCCTCTGGTGGTGGGAGTAGGAGGCCCAGCCTTTGAACCTCCATCCCAGTGGGCCGCAGTCCCGCGCACAACCACTACGCCACTGGGGCTCAGCCCACCTTGTCATATCTTACAATGTCTGATGTCTCCCTTCACCCACTTCCCCATTGTCCATACCTAGGGAAGAGGCTATATGTAGATCTGAAATAATTTTATGGTTGGGGGTCACCACCACATGAGGAACTGTATGAAAGGGTCTCAGCATTGGAAAGATGGAAAATCGCTGCTCGATATGCATTTTCCTATTACCTCCATGTACCTCGACTAATCTCTCTGTCCAGCTCTTCTCTGAGGACTCCCCTCAAGAATTCTATCTTCATGTCCTAAATCGCATTCATCCAGAGCCTGCCAGCTGCCTCACATGCTGTGATACCCGGCAGCTTGCCTGGGTTTAGGTACCAGTTATTTAGTCAAAGGCTAATTTTGGCTCAATTTTTGCTGCAAGGGATTTTTTCAAGATTTGGTATCTATTGTCAATTGACGTTAAAGGCAGCAGAGACTGGAGTGACACAGCCACAAGTGAAGGAATGTTTAGAAAGGAGTGCTCAGTCATCATTGCTCAAGGAGGTAAGGTGAGGATCCCGCTTCTCCACCCCCCCACCCCGCCCCCGCCCCTCCCCCTGCTCAGGAGGATCCAAACCTACCAACACCTTGATTGCAGCCCAGCGATACTTGTTTGGCCTGATAGCTTTCAGAACCCCGGGCAATCCGTGTGTTGTTTTCAACCACCAAGTTTGTGGTCATTTGCTGCAGCCGCCACGGGAAACCAGTGCACTTGGCTTCAGGATCATTTGGCAATTGTTCCACTAAGGAGCTTTTGAACCATTTCTCCTCATTCTCTCGGCCATCCCAACTCACTGTAAACTCAGGGAAGTGTCCACAGCCCTGCACCAAGCTGTCTCATGCCCAAATGGTTTCTCCAGCCTCTAAATGGGCCACCAAGTCTGACTCAGAGTGGCCCTGCTTATGGCAAATAGCATAGCACTTCTCACAGAACAGGAGGCCTAGACTTAATAATAAAAAAAAGTATAAATTGTTTTCTCCGTTGTGACTTGGGGGGGGTGGGTATTACATTTCAGATGATCGATTCGTAGTCAACAGTTGAACTAGCTATCCAAGCCACCCCCATCGCCAGAGTATCCCACACCCTCCTCCCCACCTTCTCTTCTCCCTCCCGTGGAGTACTACCTTTCTCTTTGCCCAAGTAAGTATTTGTCCACCCTCTAGCCTGCTGCTTTTCTGCCCTTGACCTTCCACGTTGGGGACCTCCAAAGTCTTCCCTTTGGCAAGGAAGTCATTATCTTGCTTTTTCACATATGGGGTTACTGATTGAAAGGTCAGGAAAATGAGGCTTTCTGTTCCTGAAAACCTTTAAGTTCTAGAAAATGTTGTAACAATTGTACAATACTGCTTGAAATAACTAAGCTCTGGAATGATATATGTATTAATTCCCAATTAATAATAATTTTTTGTTTTGTTTTGTTTTTTTTGGGGGGGGCATCACTGCTCTCCGGTGGTGGGAGTAGGAGGCCCAGCCCCACTGCTGGAATTGAACCTCTGTCCCAGTGGGCCGCAGTCCCACGCACAACCACCACGCCACCGGGGCTCAGCCCTAATAATAATTTTTAAAATAATTACAGTTTTGGAAATTTGAGCTAGAATCCAGTTGATAGCTGCGAGTTGTTTTTTGGTTCGGTAGGTTTTTTTTTGAACAAGGGCAGCCAGAGAGCAGAGATTCTGATGGAGGTCATTTTGGGTTCTTTCTTGAGTCCACCCTGGAGAGAAGGGGGACATTCTACCTTCCTCTTAGAACTCATTTACTGAAGGAACCAAAGAAACTTTGGGAAACAAATTGTGAGTGATTATTGTAACTTTCCAATTTCTGGTTTCCAATTTCAATCGTATCCATCTTCTCTCCCAGCACGTTAAATGTGGGTTGGAATTTTGTTTTGCTTTACAGTTTTTACTTTTAACTGCATAAGGTCACTTGGGGTTGGGACTGAATTGATGGCACCTAAAAAGACAACTTTCAGACAGTCTCGCTTGGTTTTCATGACGAACTCTGAAATCGGTGCAAAGCAATTACCTCCACTCTATAACCAAAGAACCCAATATTCAGGGAGAATGGCAATTTCCTAAATCAATCCCCACGGTGGGAAGTTGAACTAGACCTTAAACTCAAGTTTCCTGGTGCTGAAACTCAAACTCTCCCACCCTCTGAGGCTGCCTTTCGAAGAAACGGGTAAGACAGAATTTTTTTAGGGACCTAAGTCTGCTCTCTCTTGTCCTAAATTCATAACAAAGCGGAGAAACAGCACTTTTCTAACTTCCCTTCTTATACAAGATGCTACCACACTGGCAGTCTCTGTGTGTGTATCAGGCTCCCCATGCCCTAGGCAGATAAATGAACAACACGTTTCAGTTATATGTGAAGCATTTCTCACAAACTGAGTCCGTTGACCTTATGAAAAATAAAAGGGAGGGAGGCCAAACACTACAATGGTTCATTCTTTGTATTTCTAGAAAAATTAAGCCTAATTAGTAGTCCTGTGTGGGTAGCAATATAGCCCCATTAGTAAAGAAGAATAGTTGAGAATTGAGTATTTACTTAAAAAAAAGAAGAGAGACAGTTTTGCAAATGTAAGGGGATCTCCAAAGCCTCTCATTTAACCACCGGAAGCAGCAGCTTCTCTAAAATTTCCCATCAAAACATGGTTTCACAACAACAGTCACTAGAAGCAAGGCTTCTCTAATTTCGATTTTACTCTCTACTCTGTTCCTTATGACTCTGTCCAGATGGGTAAGAAATGCTACCACTGAAGTTACAGTTTTTTATTTTGAGTGGAAAACACAGAAATGAAATGTGTATTTCAATAGCCAAAGGGCAACACAGTGTATGTAAAAACATTCCTTAAAATGGAATTTCTCTGCTGATCTCGTTTCTCAACCCTTGAATATTTCTGATCTCAATGTCTGCAAATTTAACAGGTAAGGGAGATTAGCATGGAACTTTACAGCAAAATTACAAATAGGAAGATTCAACCTCAAAATAATGGCCTTTTTCCTTCTTTTGAATTACAAACATATCTGGGTTCCTACAGATAGCTTAAGTTTGGGGGGGGGAAATGACTGGGATGAGATGAGCTGTTGGCACCTGGATTGAAGCATTGACCTAAGACTTAGCGAGGCACGACACAATGTTAGTAACTATTGAATCCAGACGGATGTGTATGGTGTCCATCAGATGCATATTTTTTTCAGTATTTCTATGCGTGTATGAAAATCCTCACATGAAAAAGCTGAAAAAGAACTTAAAACTGTGCTCGTCCAAGATCTACAATAGAAAAGTGGGGTGGGAGGAACCACAAAATGAGATGTTTGTATCATCTAATAGTAAAACCAGATCAGTATTCACAATCTATTTAAAACAAAAACTCCTTAAAGAAAACCACAAGGAAAAGATAACTGATATAAATTGTAAAAAGAGGACATCAATCAAACTTTTCATCAGACTATTACACCTGTGGAAAGAGACACTGGAGAGCATTATAATCAGACCATCAACTACTCGCATGCTAGTCCATGAAAGCCAAACTATAACCTTCAGTATGTCCCACCTGAATCTAGAGCTCACTTGAACAGTTCTAAGACATGAAACACTAATGACAGAGGCCTGACAAGTTGTGATATAGCATCGTTAGGAAGGTAAGAAAGGGGGCTGAGCCCCGGTGGCGTAAGTGGTTGAGTGCGGAACTGCGGCCCGCGGGCTCGGCGGTTCAAATCCAGCGGCGGCTGGGTAGCGCCCACGACCACCAGAGCCAGTGATGCCCACGAAAACAAAAACAAACAAACCAGAAGGTAAGAAAGGAAGACCTCATCAAAGTTGGTGTCAGAAGAGGCTCTGAAACTGCTCAGGAAAACAAAATAACCAACGCAAATGGCATGAGTGAGCTGAACAGAGAATTCAAAGCTAGAGAAGGCAAAATATTATATCAACAGCTGCCGAAACCTGGAGTTGGAAAGTCAAAAATGGAACACATGCTGGGCAGACCTCAAGTTGAAAGAACTAAGAAAAAAATTCAAGCCTCAAGTTGCAATATTGAACTATTGGGGGGAATATTGATGCAGGAAGCCCCCAAAGAGCTGGAATGGATAAACAGAATCACTACCAAAAAGAACTGATAGACACATACAACCATTTCGAGAAGTAGTATATGATCAAGAACTCATCAGACTGAAGGAAGAAGTCCAAGCTGCACTGACTGTTTTCGCCAAAAAACAGGTTCTAGGAATTGACAGAAAACCAAGTGAAGCATTTCAACAATCAAAAGAAGCACTGGTCCCATGACCACCAGAGGGCAGTGATGCAAAAAAAAAAAAAAAAAAAGCAGCAGCAGCACTGCACATACTCACTTCTCCATGCCAAGAAATTTAGAAGACAGCTACCTGGCCAACCAACTGGAAAAGCTCTGAATTTGTGCCCATTCCAGACCAAAGTGACCTAACTGAATGCACAGACTTTTGAACACTATCATTGATATCATGTACAACTAAAATTTTGCTGAAAATAATGTTGGGGTTTTTTTTGGGGGGTGGGGGTGGGGGCATCATTGCCTGGTGGGAGTAGAACACCCAGCCTTGCTCCTGGAGAGCTGCTGCTGGATTTGAACCACCAACCCTGTGGGCCGCAGTCCCGCACACAACCAACGCCACCTGGGCAAAAACAATGTTTAAATGATTGCCATCGTACATCAACAAGGAGCTTCCAGAAATGCCACCAGATTCAAAAACGATGTGGAATAAGGTTTATCATCTGATGTTAGACGGCTCTCAACTGAAAGCAAGAAAATGCCAGAAAGATGTTCACTTGGGTTTTATTGGCTATGCAGAGAGTCATGCAAACAGAACAAGGAAATTATGCCTGGCTTAGAATCAGAAAAGGTGCGTGTCAAGGTTGTATACTTTTACCATGCCTAATCAGTCTGCATGCTGAGCAGATAGCAAAAGCTGCTGTACCATATGAAGAACGCAAGGTCGGGTTTGGAAGGCTTAGTCACCTGCAATCTGCAGAGGGCACAGTCTTGCTCCTTGAAAGCAAGAAGGACTTGGAGCACTTGCTGATGAAGATCACTGACTACAGTTTTCAGTGTTGATTTTATATAACTCCATTTAAAACGACCCAAATCCTCACAGCTGCACCAGCAGGTATCATGATAAGCAAAGAAAAGATTTACATAAGCTGTCAAGGATTTAATTTGCTTGAACACACAGTCAATGCTAATGGAAGCTGTAGTCAAGAAATTCAAAGATACCTTATATTGGACAAGTTTTCAAAGACCTCTTTAAAGTGTTGAAGGGCAGGGATGTCACTTTGTGCACTAAGTGGGCCCTGACTCTAGACTTAGTATTTTCAATCAACTCATATGTATATGAAAGCTGAACACTGAAGAAGAAAGAGAGTAATTAATGTGTTTGAATTATGGTGTTGGCAATGAATACCGAGTATATCATAGACTGCCAGAAAAACAAATCTTGGAAAAAAGTACAGCCAGGATGCTTCTTGGAAGCAAGGATGGCAAGGCTTTGTCTCACACATGTTGGACATGTTATCTAGAGAGATCGGTCCCGGAAAAGGGCATCATGCCTGATAAAGTATAAGGTCAGCTAGGGAGAGGAAGACCCTGAAGCACATGGATTGTAACAGTGGCTGCAGCAATGGGCATGTATGTGCCAATCGTGGTGAGGCTGGCACAGGATCAGGTAGGTGGTGTTTTGTTCTATTCTGCGTAAGGTTGATACACTATGATCCAACTGGATATCACCAACAATCCAACATTCAATATCGTGCTGGGAATCTTGACCAGAGTTATAAACCAAGAAGGGGAAATTAAAAGTCTGCAAATTAGCAAAGAAGTCAAATTCTCTCTCTCTGCAGATGGTAAGATCCCACATAGTGAAAATTCCAAAGACTCAGCAATGAAATTCGCTGGAACTAATACATTCAACACAGTGACAAGTACAAGATCAAGATACAGATTAGTCAGGTTCACCTACACTAACAAAGAGAGCTCTGAAATCAGGAATATAGTATCATTTATAGCAGCCACACGTAAAAAAAAAAACCTAGCCAGAAAAACAAAGGAACTATACAAAGAAAACTATAAAGCACTGCTACAATAAACCGAGACCTACACAAATGTCATACTTACTGACATACTTACTGTGAAAATGTCAACAGTGAGATACAGAGAGAATGCTACGCTGATAGATTCCAATTCATTCTCTAATGAGATGAAAAACCTAATTACCATCACTGAAAAACAAAGGAGGCTTCAAATTTCCTTATCATAAGGCCTACTTCCCAGTCACCATAGTCCAAACAGCCTGGTATAATGACAAGACACATTGACCCAAAGAACAAAATTGATAACTTAGAAGGAAAACCGCAAGCTATGTACACGTGATCAAAAGATCAGAACCCCTTTGACAAAGGGTCAAAACACATTTAATGGGTAACCAATAAGTTTTCTTTAACAAATGGTGATGGTCAAACTGGATACCCACTTCCAGAAAAATGAAACAAACTCTTATCTCACACCATCCACGAAAACTACCTCCAGGTAGATCAGAAACCTAAAGGTAAAGTCTAAAACTATAAGACCATCAGAGAGAAAATAGGAACAAACGTATTGTTAGATACTGTAAAGTCAGTTTTAATTCTCAGTATACAACAGAATGAAACATATCTTGCTCTTGTACCATCCTTGCAACTGCTGTTACATTTTAATTCATTGCTGCACCTACTATGTGCTGGCGGTCGTCCTCTTTTTCACTGACCCTCTACCAAATATGCTATCTTTTTCCAGGGATTGGCCTTGCCTAAGAACATGTCCAAAGTACATGAGATGGTTGTGTCACTATCACTTCTGAGAACTCTGTTCTTCCAAGTCAGATTTGCTTGCTCTTCTGGCAGCCTTCAGGGTTTAATACATGGCATAAATACACAAACATAATTGAAAATGCACTAGAAGACAAACTAGGCAACTGGACCTCCTAAAATTAGACAATTATGTGCATCCAAAGATATCATCCAAGGGCTGAGCCCCGGTGGCGTAGTGGTTGTGCGTGGGACTGCAGCCCACTGGGTTAGAGGTTCAAATCCAACAGCAAGGCTGGGCCTCCTACTCCCACCACTAGAGGGCAGTGATGCCCCAAAACAAAACAAATAAACAAAGATATCATCCAAAGAGTAGAAAGAAAACCCACAAATAGGAAAACTAAATTTTTGTATTGACTAATCAGACAAGAGATTAATCTAACATGTATAGAAAACTCCAATACTTCAACAAAAGACAAGTAATCCAATTAAGAAATGGGCAGAGGACGTGGACAAGGGTTTCACCATTTTATAGGCAGCCAACAAACTTAGAAAAGAAATGCTTGAGGTTAATAATCATTATACACGCACATCTAAACAATGAGGTTATGGTTTTACCATAGCATTAATAGCAAAGTTCCAACAGTAAACAACAAATGTTAGTGAGGAGGGAAGACGAGGACACTCAGACATTGCTGGAAGGACTGTAAAACGGTGCCACCACATGGGAAAATAGTATGGTATTTTCTTTAAAAAGTGGAAATAGAAATACTTTAAGAATCAGTAACCCCTCTAGTTAGCATATACTGTATATATTCATGCATAAGCCAAGTTTTTCAACACATTAAAAAATACTTTTATTGGGGGCTCTTACATCTATCACAAGCGTACATGCATCCAGTGTCAAACAATCACATTTGCACATATGCCGCCATCATTTTCAAAGCATTCTCTTCCCACTTGAGCCCAATAGCAGCTTTCTTCCCCCTCCCTCTCCCACGAACCCTTGATAAGCTATCTTACATCATCCTCCATTGCCCTCACCACTTTTCTGTGATTTCCCCCGTAGGAAGGGTTTATAGGTTGATTCTTATCATTGATTTCCTTTCCCCCCACCCACCCCTAAGACTCTGGGTGTCTCTTTATTGTTGGCTGAGGGGTTTATCTATCCTGAATTCCCTGTGTCGGGGCTCTTACCTATTGCAGTGTGCATGCTCTGGTCTAATCTGATTTGCAAGGCAGAACTGAGGTCATGATAGCGGGGTGAAGGAAGCCGAGCTAGAGGAGATGTATTTCATTGGTGTAAACTGCACTGACTGGCTCATAATCTTTCTTGTGATCCCTTTGTGAGGATATGTTCAATTGTCTACAGATTGACATTGGATCTCCACTCCATGCCCCAGCCCCCTATTCACATTGAGTATGACTTTGTTATGTCTTAGATGCCTGACACCTGATCCCATCGACACCTCATGATCACAGACTGGTGTGCTTCTTCCACGTGGGTGTTGTGGCTTCTGAGCTAGATGGACGCTTGTTTATCCTCAAATCTTTAAGATCCCAGATGCTGTATCGTTTGCTAGCTGGGCACCATCAGCTTTCTTCATTGCATTTTCTTATGCACCGTTTTGTCTTTAGTGATGTTGGAAAGGTATCACAGAATGCCGGACTGTTAAAACAAAGCATTCTTGGGCTGAGGGAGCACTTCAGTCGAGGCCCTATGTTTATCTGCAAGCTTAATTCTTAACATATAGATGAGCACATAGTTCTATGTACCTCTCGTTAGTATATTTACTAAGGTACATGTCTGTATTTAGACTTCCATAAATGGCCAATGTCCTCTGGTTCTTTCCTCTATTTTCTTTTACTTTCCTCTAGCCCCATCATGTTCAGCCTTTATCCAGGTTTAGAAATTCCTTGCTGCCACATTCCCCTTGATTAGGCCCTACGAGGCATCCTATGACCGTCCTTCCATTGACTTTTAGTTCACTTGTTTCTTTTCAGCACAATTTTAATGCAGTTATTGTGGCAAAATTAGGTGCCTCGACTGATACTTGAGTATTTACCTATTCTAAAGTATTAAGAGCTGCCACAAGGATATAGATATGTACCTCCATGTTAACCACAATATTCACAATAGCAAAAAGATGGAAACTTAGAAGCTCTTCAATGAAAGAATGGATAAACTATGGCACATACACACAGTTGAATATTATATAACACTGAAGCGTAACAATGAATCTGAAACTAATAGCATGGGTGAACATGGAGGACATTCTGCTGAATGAAACAAGTCATTCGAAGAATGGCAAATATAGCATCAGGACCCTATTATAGAGTCAAGAGAAAGTTTTCACACCAAAAAAAAAAAAATAATGAGTTACAGGGGTGGGAGGAAAAGAGAAGGTAAGTCACCGACTAAAAGGGTCAACTTGGGGGAGGTGGAAGGCAAAAGGAAACATACAAGGACTAAGATTGTACCTGTACAAGGTGGAAAACTTGGGAGGCCTAAACTGTCAAGTTATATAACAAGGCCTGAGAATACTGCTTTGAGTGTGTATATGATGTGCTTTCATACACTTTTCAAATTCATAAATACTTATGCATGTCTGCTCTCCTCAAAAATTACATTGTTATTTAACACATTGTGGACGAATCCTAAGTTTATTCGGTCTTTAATGTGTTAACTTGCAGATGGGTTTTGGATCTCCACTACTTCCCCACCCCTTCATATTGATTTGGTTGCTTGATTTTTAACTTCTGGATTTTAAAATATCCAGTCTTTAATGTGTTAAGATGGAAATGTTTCCCTTTAAAAAAAAAAATCAGTGGAATGAGAGGAGTGGGAAGGAGCCCCAGTGGGATAATGGTGTATGCTAACTCCAAGGTTAGGGTTCAAACTCACCAGCCATTTTGCAAGAGAAGGGTGAGGCTGTTTGCTCTCATATTTTTTAAAGTCCTGGACATTCAAAAGGGATTGTTCTACTCTGTCCTATAAGGCTGTGAGTAGAAATCAATTCAATGGCAGTGTGTGCACTGAAAGGATTTAACAAAGGGTATGGAGAAAAGAAAAATAAATAATTGAAAAATAATGGCCCCAAATTTCTAAAACACTATAAATTTGAAAATCCAACAATCTCCCAAGCAGAAGAAAATTGAAAAAAATTAAATCATACCAAGAGGATCATAATAAATGGCTTAAATCAGTAACAAACAGAAACCTTAAGAGCAGTCAGATAAAAATGACACAGTACACAGAAGAACAAAGGATACGGTGCCTTCTTGTTGAAAACGTAGCAAAATACAACATCCTCAACACTGGTATAAATTTGTAGTAGAAAATTATCAGGTGTTAAAGATGATGTGAAACAAAGGTTAATTCACATAGGGCTGGGAGGAGTATAAACTGGTACATGCAGTTTTTAGAATTTGGCATCATCTTGTAAAGATGAAGACACCAAGACATGACCAAGTAATTTAATTCAGATATAAAATATTTAGAGCAACATCATTTGCAATACCAAAAACAAACACCCCCAATGCTCAGTACCAGATAAATGATTAAAGAGATAGTGTCATACAATGAAACAACAGTAAAAATAAATGACTCACAAAAAGTATTAAGTTGAAAAACAGCAGGCTCCCGAAGTAACATAAATCATGATGCCATTTATATATAATTCAAAAATATACAAAACAATGTTTCACTTAAGGATGCATACATAGGTTGTAAAAGTATAAAAAGCAGCAAGGAATAACAAACACAAAATTCAAAATAATTACTTGCGGGAGAGAATACATCAGAGATTTCCAATGCAGGTAAGATCCCAGTTCTTAAACTGGCTGACGATACAAAGGTATTTATTCTTCTTTATACCTTATATAAGCATGCTTAATATTTCTTATAGGGGTGAAATTTTTCATTTAAAAAAAACCCAGAAAACGTGACTTCAACAATGAAGGCTACCATTTATATGTAACAATAAATGTAAAAAAATATACAAGGAAAATGTTAAATTCTTTATTGTCTTTCAGTGCCCTACATAATCAACATTAATATTACGAGCTTCATCCCTAATATGAAAACAATAATAGAGCCTTTAACTGCTTTGACACAAGATCAGAACCCTGCTTTCTTGATACTCTAAGAGAGATGAGTAAATATGCATGAGCCACTCAGTTGTGATTCTTCATCTCTCATCTGTACTTAGATTTTTCTTTATCTTTGGATTTCTTTGGACTTCTGCTTCGGTCTCTCTTTTTACTCCTTTCTCTTTCATAGGCGTCTGTGGGGCATTTGGACTTGTGGCTGGTACTATAGTGGCCGTCCCTCTCTCGAGACCGGCTCCTACTCCGGTTTTGATGGCGTTCTCTCTTTTCGCTCTTCTGTTTCTCCCAACAGCTTTCTTCTTCTTCATAGTGACCAAAGCCCATTTCCCTGTAGATATCCTGCCAACAGGATAGAGAAAAGAAAGTTAAACGTGAACCTGTAAAAATTTGCAGTCTCATTCATAACAAGTATCTCACAAATTAAAAAGGAAAAAAAATTCAGAAAAAAGCTTTAATTCTTTTTCTTTTTTTAATCATCTCATCTATTATTTCAACTGAAATCAAGCATCACATTCAAAAACAAGACATAACCCAATTAAAATTAGGACAAGTGGTTTTTAGCACAAATGGCAATACTAAAAATGCTGGTGAAAAAAATTAATTCATTAAGATGCTGGTAGTGTTACAGGGAGAAGAGCCAGTCAGGGTGCAGTATAGCACTGATGAAACATACAACTTTCCTTTAGCTCTTTAATGCTTCCTTCCCCCACTATCATGACCCCATGATATCATGACTACCTTACAAATCTGGCTCAACCAGAGCATGTACCCAGGTACAGAAAAGAGCTGGAAACACAGGGAATCTAGGACAGATAAACCCCTCAGGACCAATATTGAGCAGCGATTTCAGAAGGAGAAGATGGGGGAAGTAAGGGGAAACCAATCACAACAATCTACATATAACCCCTCTCAGGGGGACAGGCAATAGAAAAGTGGATGAAGAGAGACATCGGTCAGTGTAAGACATAAAATAATGATAATAATTTATAAAGTATCAAGGTTTCCTGAGGGAGGGAAAACATGAGAAGCTGATATCAAGGACTCAGTAGAAGGAAAATGATTTGAAAATGATGATGGCAACGAATGTGCTTGATACAATGGATGCAGCATGTGTGGATTGTGGTGAGAGTTGTATGAGCCCCCAATAAAATGCCTGAATGTTGGCTGTGGTGGTCACCTCTCCTCCTCCTCTGACTCCTCACAATAGCAATGGCATGATACACTAAAGTTCCCATAAATACAGCATGAGATAAAAAACATAATATAAGAGGTCTTCAGAGATAAGGAGTCAATTAATCTAGAAGACAATAGACTGTACATACTTTAGCCTTCAAGATGAATTTTTAAGTGTTTTCTTCCATGATAAACTCTATTCTCCCTCGAGATTCCTTAGCCCTCAAACCTAAACAGTGTAGCTTAAAGAAAAAAGGAGGAAAGTAAAACTGAAATGGACTTGAAGTCTTGTGACAAACAAGTTCACTTTAAACTATAAAAAATAAATCCTAGTCTATCTTCAAATAAATAATCTATGATTTTAGACTGTGTCTATATAAGTTTTTGCCAAATATTTATCAAAATAAATTAAGAAGCAGGAATAATTTATTGCCCCAAAGACAAAAGTACAACTAATTCTATTCTCAAAAATTCATCGTGGTAATTTTCCCATAGAGAAGAGAACTTGTTGTAAGTCTATTTCTGCTCCTGTCCAGTGAAAAGAAGTACCTCAGCAGCTGGCTCACACCTGAGACCAGAGCCACTGCTTTTTCATGAGATGGTTCATTAAAGTCACCTTTCATAAGAAACAGCCCACAGGTTCCCTGATTCTGAAGCTTGAATTCTCAAGGATGCCAACCCTACCAGCACAGATGCTAGCATCATAGATGGAGCTGTCAGGGCGTCGTAATGATGGAGACATATCGCACATCTTAAACAAATGATTCATTCTTCCTGTGTTGTCCACATACTATGAAATATACTTGGCCTACTGTTTGCAGTATGAGGGAAAATATCTAACATGATTGCTACAATCATAATCACACTGTTGAATACAGCATTATAAAGTGATGATCTACGAGACCCCAATGGTTTGGGCATTCAAGGTTAAAAAATGAACAAGTATTTTGTTTTAACCTTTTATCAGCTGTTTTCTGGCAAAATGACATTCTTATATAAATAAGAACTATTCATGCTTCTTGTAACATATTTCAAAATGAAAAAAAAAAAAACCAAAAAAATGCAAACATTTACTATTCTGTCTGCAAAAATCCGTTCTTCAATCAATTCCACCTCACAGAACTCCTACAGGGCAATGTACAACGACCTCAGAGCCATAATCTTTACAGAAGCAGCCTTGCCTTATCTTTCTCCAACCACCGACCTCTCCACTAACAGCCACACATTTAACCACCCGGGCTCCTCTGTCTGTACACATAGTGATTACTTACCAGCTGAGTCAGTAAGTTTTTAAAATGCAGGATACTTAGTATTTGAACAATTCCATAAAATCCTATACTGGCAGACATTTAAACACTTTGAATGTTTAAATTTTTCAAAAATAAAGGTACTTAATTCTTTGAAAATATTGAGGAAGCTGTAAATCCAGAATGAACTGAAACCTCAAGGCCATTGCTTATTAGGCAGAGTGGGGAAGAGGAGGGAGAACAGCTTACCAGGTTAACGATACAGTACAAGGTTTGATATTAGGATGATTTGGGTGGAAATGGTCTTGGCCATTCAGGAAATGTGTCAGCTATAAAATGCTCTGGGCTAGATTTAGGAGGGGAGGTTTCATGAAGGCATTAGGCCTTGAGATGAACCTTCAAGGATGATTGGGTTTGGTGTGAACTGGCTGCAAGAAGGCTGACATAAGTAATATAAGTGAAAACTGAAAAATAAGGGGAAATGAGTCCTGCATATATGTAGGTGAAAAGATTAGGGCATTGAATGAAGCCAGGTCAGAATGATGCTCTCAGTGTGTAGTGGATGCAATAAGGAAATGGAAGCTCAAGACATCTATATAGCCTAGATACATCTGAGTACT
>PVJH01042139.1:0-14615 GCA_004026705.1 Nesogale talazaci
CAAAGGCAGGAAGGACTGGCAAAGGAAGAGGAATGGAAACAGGAAACACAGAGGAAGTAGGGATGAATGAAAGTACATCGTGGGAATTGCAGTCAGTGACATGTAAAACGTGTGTGAATTATTGAATCAAAAACTAATTTGCTTTATAAACCTTCACCAAATTCACAATAAAAAGTTTTGTTTTATAAATGACACTACATGTTACACATGGTCTTGCCTAAAGTCCCTTTTCAACACAGGGCCTTGCTGGGACACCTGGTGAGCTTGAAAGAGTTTGGCAGGGGCTGTGGCTGTTAAGTGTCATCAAGTCAGCACTGACCTTGCAGTCGGACCCTCATGAGACCCAGCACTCTTCACCGACACCACCGTTCACATCCATCCTTTATCTCAGTCTTCCGCATTCCTTGTCTACCGTCATCACTGACAGACTACAGTCTTTGGTAAATGACAGTCATAGATCAAGATTCGTTTCCTGGTTTTAATGGTTTTGAGTTTGAAAAAGAAAAGTGATCTTGTTTGTGGGAAATGCACGATACAGCACTCAGAGGTAATGAGGTATCAAATCAGTTACTTTCAAATGATTCAGAAAGAAGAAAGAGGGCTGAGCCCCAGTGGCGTAGTGGTTGTGCGCGGGACTGTGGCCCACTGGGATGGAGGTTCGATTCCAGCTCCACAGGAGCAAAGGCTGGGCCTCCTACTCCCACCACCTGAGTGCAGTGATGCCCAAAGCAAAACAAAACAAACCAAAAAAAAGAAGAAGAAGAAGAAAGGAGTTCTTTTTACTTTTCTTTTTTTTTTGTTTTTTGTTTTTTGTTTTTTTGGGCATCACTGCTGTCCGGTGGTGGGAGTAGGAGGCCCAGCCCCGCTGCTGGAATTGAACCTCCATCCCAGTGGGCCGCAGTCCCGCGCACAACCACTATGCCACCAGGGCTCAGTCCCCTTTTTTACTTTTCTTAACAATTTTCTGTAAGTTTTAAATTCTTTCAAAATAAATGAAAAAATGCTAACAGCGTGTTGGTAAAAATATAGAAAAACTTGCATTCTCTTATGTTGCTGGTCCCTTGTGGAGAGCAGTCTAGCAGTATGGATCAAAGTTACAAATGCACACATCCTTTGAATAGTTTACCAATATTTTCTTTTCTTTTTTTTTTGAAAGACCAGAATTATAGCTTTTTATTTTCACTTTTTTGCCACATTATCTCTTGTATGTGTGCTTTTTTAAAAAATTATTTTATTGAGGGCTCATGTAACTCTTATCACAACCCATGCATCCATCTATTTTGTCAAGCACATTTGTACATTTGTTGCCATCATCATTTTCAAAACACTTTCTTTCTACATGAACCCTTGGTATCAGCTTCTCATCTTCCCCTCTCTCCCCCACAACTACCAATATTTTATCTTAAAAAAATCAGTTGTAAATGTGAAATAATGGCTATTTCAGGTCATTCACTCCAGCATTGTTTGTAATTGGAGAACATTGGAAACCATCTCAATATACAGCATTAGAAGACTGACTAAGTGTATTACTTTAGTTCCAAAATTTTTCATATGCAATTCCAAAGTTTGAAGGGGAAAAAATGAAAAACCAACTCTTTCTTCATAATCTGAAAGGAAAACTTTGTCTCAACTGGCAGGCAGCATTTGGTGTATCCCAACACTCATTAGAGAAATCCCCTCTATTCACCGATTTCTGTTGCTTTTTTTTGTTTTGTTTCGTTGTGATGACTTTTTATTTTATGACTCAATCTTAATAAAAAGTCAAATTCATACCCCATAGTAAAAAGGGGGGGGAAGATTATAGATCAAGCAAAACAAAAGTCCTTGACGACTTCAGTGTTTTTGTCACGATATTACTTATTGGTCCAGCTGTGAGGATTCTGATTCTATGTTGAGCGTAACCCACACTGAAGGCTGTAACCCTTGATCTTCATCAGGAAGTGCTTCAGGTCCTCCTCTTAGAGCAGGCAAGACTATGTCCCCTGCAAATCACAGGTGGTTAGCAAAGCCTTCTTCCAATTCTTACGTCACTTTCTTCATATCTAGCTACTCTGATTATTTGTCCATCATACACATTGAGTACATACCGTGAGAGGATACAAGGCTGATGCACACCTCTCTTGATTGTAAGCCAGGCAGTATTCCCTTGTTCTGTTTGCACATCTGCCTCTGTTGATCCATGCACAGGTTCCACATGGGCACAATGAAGTGCCCTGGAATCCTCATTCTTTCCGAGGCTACCCGTAGTTATTATCCACACCATCAAATCCCTTTGCATAGTCGCTAGAACAGAAGCAAAGGTCTTTCTGGTGTTCTCCTTTCAGCCAAAAGATCCAGCTGACATTAGCAATGTTATCCTTTGTTCCACAACCTCTTCTAAATCTGCCCTGAACCTCTGGCAGGTCCCCATCAATACATAGTTGTAACCTTTGTCGGATGATTGTCAGCAAAATTCTATTTGCATGCGATATAAATTGTTCTATCATCAAGTATTGTTATGTAATTTGAACATTCTGTTGGGTCAACTTTCTTTGAAATCGGTACAAATATGAGTCTCTTCCAATAACTTGGCCAAGGAGCTGTCTTCCACATTTCCTGAGTGCTTCCAGTGCTTTGACCCCTGGTTGAAACATCTCAGTGGGTATTTCATCAGCACTAAACCAAAACCAAATTCACTGCCACTGAGTTCCTTGATGACCCTGTAGATAGAATAGAACTGCCCCTGTGAGTTCCTGAGACTGTAACTCCTGCCTTTTCCCCTCAGAGGGTTTGGAGGTTTCGAACTACCGACTCTGTGAATTGCAGCGCAATGCATAACCACTGTGCCACCAGGGCTCCTTCCATCAGCACAAGATCTCTTTAAAGTCTTGAAAAACAAGGAGGCTGCTGTAAGGACTAAAGTGCACCTGACCCAAACCATGGTATTTTCAGTTGCCTCCTATGTGTGTGAAAGTTGAACATTGAATAAAGAAGACCAAAGAAAAATGGACACATTTGAATTACGGTGCTGCAGAAGGATATTGGGGGTAAAAAGAAGGATATTGAAAGGACCACGAATTGCCAAAAGAACTAACAAATCAGTCTTGGAAGAAGTACAGCCAGAATGTTCCTTAGAGGCAAGGATGGCAAGAGTTCACCTCCCATACTTTGGACAGGTTGTAAGGACAGCCCAATCCCGCTTGCCAAAGTGGAGGGCCAGCAAAAAACAGGAAGGCCTCCGACACGATGGCTTGAAAGTGACTGCAGCAGTGGACTCAAACATAACAATTGTGAGGAGGCGCAGGACTGGGCAGTGCTTAGTTCTGTTGTGCTTAAGTCACTCTGCGTCTGAGTCTGTGCGACAGTGCCTAACAACAGCACGACTTAACGAGGGAGCCTCCTGGCACAGTTGTCAAGAACTTGGCTCCCTGCTAAGGAAAAGGCGGGCAGTTCAAAAGTGCTAAGTACTTCATGAGAGAAAGATGTGCCGTGCTGCTTCCCTAAAGATAAGTTTTGGAGATGTTTGGGAAGAATCAGCTTATAACAACTGGTTTGGTTTGGGGTTTTGGATAAAGTGTTGAAGTTTTGCAGATACAATAATGACCACAACTAATGGAAAATAGAAAGTTTTGTGAGGGTACAAAATAAAGGCTTTCGGTGACCATAACGGAATGGATTCAACAGTAAAGTGTGTATATGCTGTTGACTCGTTTGTTGGTGATGAAACAAATTAGACCGTGCCAAGAAGGACAACATTAAAGATTAATCAGACTATTCTGAAGACTGGCTGCAGAAACTTAAGAATCATCAGGTATAAAATATATAGGAATCTAATTTGAAAACCTGATGGTCATGATTAGATGAAAATTATATTTAAACATCCCCAAGGTGCCCACTGAGGACATGTGGGAACATGAGCAAGAGTGGTGAAGAAAGCAGATGGTGCCCAGTTATCAAAAGATAGAGCATGTGGAGTCTTAGAGGCTTGAGCATAAACGAGCAGCCATCTAGCTCAGGAGCAACAAAACGCACCATAAAAAAAGTTGACTTGCCTGTGAGATCATGAGGTGCTGAAACAATCAGGTATCAGACATCAAAGAACAAAAATCAAAATCAATGGACCAATTGACTCCTGATATCGCTGAAGACAAATGGATACAGAGGCAAACAGAGTAGAAGAAACAATGGTACCCAGCTACCAAATGATTGAATGTTTGGAGTCTCAAAGACTTGAAGATAATCGAGTCACCATTCAGCACAGAAACAGCAAAGCCCACATGGAAAAAGCACACCAGCATGCGTGAACAAGAGGGGCTGAAGGGAGCAGGTATCAAGCATCAAAGAACAAGAATCACATCATCACGAATGAGGGGGAGAGCAGGGCGGGGACCTAAGGCCCACTGGTGGGTAATTGGTCACCCTTTTACAGGGGAGCCACGGGGAAGAGACAGACCAGTCAAGGGGCAACCGGGCAGTGATGATGCATACAAGTTCCTCTAGTTCCTGAAGCCTTCCTCCCCCCCAACTCTACCTTACAAATCCAGATGGACTGGAGAAGGTACACTGGTAGAGAGGGGAGCTGGAGATAATGGGGAAACCAAGATGGATGAGCCCCTTCGGGCCAGTGGTTAGATTGGAGCTGCTGGAGGGATGGAGAGAAGGTGGGGTAGAGAGACAGAACCTACTGCAAGGATATGCATATAAGCTCCTATATGAAGGATGGGCATCAGGGGAGTGGGTTGGGAGAGAGGTCGGGCAGTGTAAGATATGACAGAACAATAATAATTTATAAAGTATTGAGGGTTGGTGGGCAGGAGAGAGCAGGGGAAGAGGGGAAGGGATGGAAAAGCCGATACTAGGGGCTTCAAGGAAAAGGCGGATGTTTGGAGAACGATAACAGCAGCGGACATGTGAAGGTGCCTGGCACTGTTTGTTTATTTATGTATTGTGAAAAGCGATGTACGAACCCCCAATAAAATGATTTAATAAAAACAAAAAATTATATTTAAAATTTTGCCAGGATGTACTAAAAAGCTTGGTCCTAATCTATATACAGTGCATATGATCCAGCTGTGTTCTGGTCCATGGTCTTCAAAACAAAAACTAACAGTGACCTCTGTTGTCATTTTAAGGTTTTTGAGAACTCTTAAGCATAGGTTGAGTTACCTGAAATATGCCAATGTAGCACACAGGTAAATCTGCAAAAAGTCAACATCTTAAAGAAAAAAACATAGTTCAAAAGGTGTGTATAATTTATTAGTATGTAAACAAAGCATGGATAAACAGATATTTTCTAATTGCATCATTGCACACAAGCTGGCTGGCAAAAAGAAATTGTATAATTATTATTTAATCACATGCCGCACATCTCCCTCTTGAACTTCTCCTGAAAGGTAACATTTTTTAACATTTGGTATCTCCCAGTGCATCATCTATAACATAATCTTGTGACCAAGGGATCTCTCTACCAATGTAAAGGAAACTGGAGACGGTGTCAAAGTGTTTGTGGGAAACATCCATTAGTTTTTAATTCCACTTTGCTGCAAACTGTTAAAAATGGTTTTAATTGAGCTATAGTGAATCCATCATACAATTCAGGAGTTCAGTCATGTTAAGGTTTACGCAGTCACCGCCACCTTCAACTTTGGAACGTTTTCTTTTGTACCCATCGCTGTTGACTCCCATTTCCCCTGAGTTCCCCTCTGCGCCCCCAGGATACTATTAATCCTCGGCTGTCTTCACAGATGCACCCATCCTGTTTCCCCTGTGCAGATAAACAAAACAAAGACCCAAAAAAGAACCAGGAAACAATGACCAAATAAACAAAATCACCAACTGAAAAGAAAGCAGAGATTATTTAAAAGCTAGAATAAACTCACAGTGAGTTAAAGGGGAGATCTAATGTCAAAGGGCTATATTCCAGCCTAACTACAGCTGCTGACATCTACTTTTTATTTATTTCTTTATTTCTTTATTTATTTATTTATTTTTAGGCATCACTGCCCTCAGGTGGTGGGAGTAGGAGGCCCAGCCTTTGCTCCTGGGAGCCAGAATCGAACCTCCATCCCAGTGGGCCACAGTCCCGCGCACAACCACTACGCCACCGGGGCTCAGCCAACATCTACTTTACATGTCTGATATTAAGGCTATCCACGTCCCTAGACAATTGTCAGTGGGGACTCACGGGAGAATCAATCCATATAGGAAACCTGCAAATGGATTTTGGCCTCTACTATCGTCCATAGCCTTCCAAAAACGAGGTGTTTAGAATTTAGGCGTTGATGTCACTCCCTCCTCTAGGTTTGGATTCTTTATTTACAATCCGAGGATCCCAAGCTTCTGTGCTTTTTCCAAGTGAACATAGTGACGATTTAGATGGCTGCTTGCTTTGAGACAAACCTTTAAGACCTAAGACACTATTTTCTTTGTCATTGCCAGGCACCATCTGATTTCTTCACCACACTTTGCTGTAGTACACATATCTTCAGTAATCTCATGAGGGCACATGCCAGATAGGGTCTCCCTGAACTTTTTAAAATCCCTTGTACTTTTTTTGTTCATACTCTATTCCTGCAGAAGGTAATGGGAGCCTATGAATCTGAGGCTTCCTAAGTCAGCTATTATAGAGGCTTGATCGTATGTGTCCTAAAGGAAGCCATTTACACTAACTGGTACTTAGAATGTTTGATAAATATTTGGCCCAGACTTTGGCTTACAGTAGTGTTTGAAAATGTCTCTTAAGGGTTAAATTGTATTCCCCCCGAAAAATGTGTTGTAAATTCTAACCTTTATCTCTGTTGTTATAATCCTATTTGAGAATGGGTTGTCTTGGTTAAGGAGACATGTTGATGTACTGGGTCTGCTGATCATAAAGTGAACCGTTCAGAAATACCAGTCATTCCATGGGAAGAAGACGAGACCTTCTACTCTCGTTAAAAAGTTCAAGTCTCAGAAGCTCACCGGGGCAGTTCAACCCTGTCCTATTGCATTGCTGTGAGTCAAAATCAACTAATGGTAGTGAGGGGGTTTTGTTTGTTTGTTTTTTAGTTTGCCAGAAGATTGAACAAACCTGTTTTGTAGGAAGTGCAGAATCTCCCTTAGACGTGAGACTGGTGAGATTATGTCTCGTGTCTTTGGATGGTTATCAAGAGGGACCAACTTCTTGTTTTCGTGTCTTCCTTATGTGAATGGGATAGGACCAGTGTAGGCTGTGTCTCGATTCACAGAGGAAGATCTCGACAGGGTGGACTGACCCAGTGCCTGCAACCAGGGCCTCGAACCTAAGAGCCATTGTGAAAGTGGTGTAGAATCAAGCTCTATTTTGTTTTGTACAGAGGATCACTGAGTCAAAACGGACACAACAGTGCCTAACAACAATATGCCTTGAGTCAATCTCTTAAAATACATAAAAAGAGCAGACTGGGGGGAACGGAGCAGATGAAGCAAGCAAAGATGGAGAAAGATAGGTGCAGCATGCCTCCATACCACATGGAGATCACCAACGTGCCAAAGAATATGGACCTTCACCAAGAGCTCATAGAGAAAAAGCCTCCCCTTGGGGCTTTCACCCCGAATGTAGGCTTCTAGCCTCTATAAGATGCTCAAGCTTCAGTGAAAGCATTAGTCAAAAACAAGACTCCAGAAATTGATGGAATATCCATTGAAATGTTTCAGCAAGCTGACAGAGCACTGGAAGCACTCACTAGTCTATGCCAGGAAATGTGGAAGAGAGCTACTTGACCTACTGACAGAAAAAAAAAATCCATATTTGTACAAATGAAAGTGACCCATCAGGATGATTAAATTATAGAATGATGTAGTCCATAATTACACACCAGTACAATGTCGCTAAAGATCCTCCCACAGAAGTTGCAGCAGTATGTTAACAGGGGGCTGCTGGAGGTTCAGGTCAGATTCATAAGAGGAGGTGGAACAAGGGATACCATGGCTGATGTCAGACAAACCTTAGCTGAGAGCAGAGAATACCAGAGAGATATTTACTTCTGTCTTATTGACTGTGCCAAGGCCTTCGACTTTGCGGACATTAACAAACCAGGAATAGGCTTGAGAAGAACGAGCATTCCAGAACACTTCATTGTGCTCATTAGAGACCTGTACATGGCCGAGTAGAAGCCGATAAGAGACCAAAACAAGGGATGCGCCATGGTTTAGCATCAGGAAAAGGATGTGTCAGGGCTGGATCGTCCCACGATGTTTGTTCAATCTCTATGCTGGGCAAACCACCAGAGGGACTGGACCAGATGAAGAAGAATGCGGCCTCAGGATTGGAGGGAGGCTTATTAACAATCTGTGATTGACAGGTGACCCCACCTTGCTTGCCGAAAGTGAGAACTTGAAGAACTTCCTGATGAAGATGGAGGACGGCAGGCAGCCTTCAGTGTGGCTTACAGCTCGACAGAAGGGAGCCCAGAATCCTCACGAGTGAACCAAGAGATAGCATCATGAGGAACACAGAAAAGATGGACGTTGTCCAAGATTTGGTCTTGCCTGGAGCCACAATCTTTGTTCCTGGGAGCAGCAGTCACGAGATCAAAAGATGCATGGCATTAGATAAATATGCACAAGACCTCTTTAAAGTGTTGGAAAGCAAGAATGTTGTTTTGAGGACTGAGATCCGCCTGGCCCACGCCAGGGTATTTTCAGTTGCTTCAGATGCAGGTGAAAGTCGGACAATGAAGAAGAGTCGATGCAATTGAATTTCCGGTGCTGGGAAGGAATATTCAAAGTACCATGAACTGCTCCAAGAGTGCACAAATCCGTCTTGGAATTGAGAGATCGCTCCTTAGAGACAAGGATGGCAAGAGTTCATTTCACATCCATGTTGTCAGGAGAGACCAGTGCCCTGGAAAAGGGCACGCTTGATAAAGTAGGGGCGCAGTTCAAAAGAGGAAGTCAGTCCCCCAACAAGATGGACCGACACAGGGGCTGCACCCGTGGGCTGATACATAAGAACAATTGTGAGGCTGGTACAGGACGGGGCAGTGTTTGCTTCTGTTGGAAGTAGGGTCAGTGTGAGTCCCAACTGACTCAGTGGCACCTACCAACAAAAGCATCAGAAACGAAATTTTGTTTGTGAAAGCCATCTACTCGTGGTGTTCTCGTAGAGCAGCACCAGATAATTGAAACAGTGAACCTGCGAATAGAGACTTTAGAGGGTTCTGCATCAGCAAGGGGAAAAAATGGTCTCAAACATTAAAAAAGCAATTCTGAGGACAATGCTGGACTGGGCAGTGTTTCCTTCTGTTACACACAGAATGACTATGCATCCCAACTGATTGTAGGACATTTAACACAGCGGGAAAAAAAGGAGCCACTGGAGCTCAGCGAGGGGAGGGGAGGAGCGGGCTGCTGCCCGAAAGGTCCGCGGTCCCCACCGCCTGCTGCTCCTGGGGATGGAGCCTGACAGCATCCATGCTCCGTGAAGTCGGTCTACTCTGCCTGTAGGGCGAATAGAAGTCAGAAGCAACCTGATGGCAGAAGGTAATCAAAAAATACTCCATCTAGCCTCCATCCTTACACCTAGGTGTAGGTCATGTGGGATACAAGTAACTCCGGCAGTCCCACCATCAGCAGCACCACCCGGAGTCTGTGTCGTCGTTGGGTGCTCCTGCGTTGACTCTGGCTCACGGCGACCCTACGCACAAGGGGACAGAACAGCGTGCAGTCTGACGCCATCCTCACAAGGAAACAAACCCTCCGATCCAACTCCAGACCAGCGAAATTAGAATCTCCGTGGGAAGAGCTCCAGTATCTCTGTTTTCACAAATTCTCCAAGTTATATTTTTTTCACTGATAGGAACTGATTGGACACAAACTGTTTTGCTTCTAGAGGAGACGGCACCTCCATGGTGCTTGCCAGTGTCGCTACCCAATGACAAATGGGGTCTGTGCTGCATTCCCCCAATGCTTTATCAGTCTAGTCATACTGGCAGGTTGGCTTCCATTTACAGAGTAAACTTTTGGAAAATATAGCTGTATAATTGCAAGGAATGCTAGTTAATACCAACCAGTAATTAAATTGAAAAAGTCCGCATTTTCTTCAGTCTGACATTGATCAAGATGCTTTGATAATTACTGGTGAGTGTAATGAAGAAGCTACTGGTCTTCCGAAATTTTATCCTGGGATCTCCAACTTCATTTCTTTTTTTTTTTTTGGGGGGGGGCATCACTGCCCTCTGGTGGTGGGAGTAGGAGGCCCAGCCTTTGCTCCTGTGGAGCTGGAATTGGACCTCTATCCCAGTGGGCCGCAGTCCCGCGGACAACCACTATGCCACCAGGGCTCAGCCCCCAGCTTCATTTCTATAACCAGGGCTATATGTTTCAAATACTGAACTTTTCTCTTTGTTTCCAACTGTCCAATCACTATTACTGTATTTTTTGGACCATAAGATGCACCTGACCATAAGACACACCCAGTTTTTAGAGCAGGAAAACAAGAAAAAAAATTCTGAACCAAATAGTACTGGTATACTAAAATGTCCTGGGGTACCACACCTTCGAACCATAAGATGCACTCTTGTTTTCCCCCCACTTTTTTTTGGGGGGGGGGAGTGTGTCTTATGGTCCGAAAAATACAGGTAATTACAACTGCATCTTGATTGCATTTTTTTTAAATCAATTTCAGACTGTAGAGCTATGGTTCTCAACCTGGGGGTTGAATTACCCTTTTACAGAGGTTTCCCAATTCATAACAATAGCAAAATTATAGTTATGAAGTAGCAATGAAGATAATTTTATTGTTGAGGGGGTCACCACAATATGAGGAACTGCTTTACAGGGCCACAGCATTAGAAAGGTTGAGAACACGGCTGAGCCCAGGTGGCGTAGTGGTTGTGCGCGGGACTGCAGCCCACTGGGATGGAGGTTCAATTCCAGCTCACAGGAGCAAAGGCTGGGCCTCCTACTCCCACCACCAGGGCAGTGATGCCTAAAAAAAAAAAAAAGAAAAGAAAGGTTGAGGACCTTTGCAGTAGAGATTGGTAGATTTCTTCAACTTCATCTTTGGCATTAGTGGTTGGTGTGTAAATTTGAATAATAGCTATATTAACTGGACTTCTTGGTAGGTATATAGGTATTATCAGGCTAGGTACTCTGGTAGTGTAGTGGGCTACATGCTGCTCACCACAAAGGAGCAGTTTGAAACTATCGGCTATTCAATAGCAGGAAAATGAGGCTTTCCACTATAAAGATTTCCAGGCTTTAAATAAATAAATTTTTAATTTAAAAAAATAATAAAATTTTAAAAACTATTTCCAGGTGCAGAAACCCATGGAGCAATTATACTCTGCCCTGCAGAGTCACTATGAATTGGAATCAATTCAGTTAATAAAGAATGAAAATGTTTTGAAAATAACTTGAATCATCAGTTTTACATTCAACAATTCATTACAATCCCCTCAATGTAGCATTCCCCATCCTGTCTCCAGTCCTCCTTTATTAATTCCCCTAAAGTCAGTCCTTGGGCAAGTGCTGCCTCCCTTGGTCCCCAATAGTCTCTTGTTCTAAGGTATTTATACAGCAATTGTTATGCTTGCCCTTATAGACCTGTCTGTTGTTTGGCTGAAAATTGCACCATCGGGGAGAATTTATTCCAGACCTGGAGAGTGACCAAGAACCTTAGTCTAAGGGAGTTCAGTCAATTTCTGACCATCAAACTTGGACCCCTTCATGATTTTGATTTGTTCCACATCTTTCTTTCCGTGTATGCAGGAGCTTCTCATCTGATGCCTTTCAGAGCTGTCAGTAGTGGTGACCAGGTACCATCTAGTTCTTCGGCCCTTACAGTGTGGAGATGCTCAGGTGGTCCTTTGTACCTTTGGATCACTCCGCTTTCCTCCACAGACCAATGGTTTCACTTTAGATGGCCTCTTAGGAGTTTTAAGACCCCATTCACTACTCACCAAAATAAGATGTAGACCTCGTGTGATGTCAGTTGACCTTAGTCTCCCCTGAAACTATGGCTCTCAGTTCCCAGGTCCAGGTACCTGGTTACATCCCAAGACATTTTCATAACTTTGCCTTTTGTACGCTCCACCACATTCATGAATATATTTACAGCAAAGGCAAACACCCCGTGTACAAATTCCCTCTCTCCAAACTCTCTCTATAGATATAGATAGGTAGATAGATATAGACATATCTGTGGGTACACTCATACCCCACACACCAATTCAGGCTATGCGTCTATTCACACTTCTACTCAGATCACCGTTATCCCAGGATTGTGTTTATAGTAACATTTGCCTCTGTAAACTGCCTTAACTCTTATACAACTCCCAGTGTCTTCCCTACCTCCGTCACTTGTTTTGTCAACCTCCCTCTTAACTATGTACAGTCCTCTCCTTCACACCAGTGAAATCTACTTGATTTTCTGTCCGTTTGGAAGTTCAGTAACCACACGGTTCCTTCTTTTTACTTTGATGTTTACTTAATTTCAAGTCTATCCTGTTCCCTGTTTTCAGTCTTGTAAATGTGTTTTCATTTGGATACTTACACATCTGAGTTGACTTCTGGGTAGGATTGCCATCTATACTAGTCTCAGGTTATTATCTGCCATTGTTGGGTTTTTTTTGTCTTAACCCTTTGTGTAAGGTTGATCTCATTTTTTTTTTTTTTAGGCATCACTGCCCTCAGGTGGTGGGAGTAGGAGGCCCAGTCTTTGCTCCTGGGAGCTGGAATTGAACCTCCATCCCAGTGGGCCGCAGTCCTGCGCACAACCACTACGCCACCGGGGCTCAGCCCTTATTTTTTTTTTTTTGGTTGATCTCATTTTTTATAATTTCCTTTCATTTCTGTCTATATAAAAATGTCCTAATTTTGCCAGCATATTTGAGGGGTAATTTTCTGTTCATATGATTCTTGGTTGGCATTTTTTTTCCTTCAGATATATATGTCATCTTATTTGCCCGGGTGCTTTTGTAAGAAATCAGAAATTTGACTTTTTCAAGTAGTTACAGTGTAAAATAAATGCTCTGCTTTTTATTTCTCTCTTTACACACACACCTTAATAAGGCACCCAGTCTTTCATATCCTATACTGTCTTCCGACGGCAGCCTTCACTTCACAGAGTAACAGGTTCTTGCTGTCGTGTCTTCCTTGACTCTTCGTGCTTTGTGTGGAATCCTCGCTTCCGGAGTGAACAGAGCCAGCCGCCTTCTTTTTGTTCCAGGGGCTGCAGTAAGAGGCAAACAATGGGGCTGGTATAATGCAGCTTGTATAAGTAGCCTTCAAAATCCATGTGACAAAGAAAATTATTTTTAGGACCAAGGGGCCCTGGATGTATAGGGAATTAAGGACTCTGAAGGGTAGAGGCAAATCACAAAATAAAAGTGAATTCATGGCTGAGGCCTGGTGGCCTAGTGGTTGTGTGCGGGACTGCTGTCCACAGGGTTGACAGTTCAAATCCAGCAGCAGCTCTCCAGGAGGAAGACTGGGCTTCCTACTCCCACCAGGGTGGTGATGCCACACACACACACACACACACACACACACACAAAGTGAATTCATGTGGGTGCCGGACAATGTAGGACCCTCCTGAGTGTGTTCACTGGAAGCAGAGTTGCCCACCCAAAAGGATGGGAGCATTTAGATGCATTCAGTGAATTAATAGTCCAATCAGATCCTGTATAATCAACTGACTGATCGAGGAAGCTTTCAAGTGGACCTTATCCCTGCCCCCTCCTCTCTGCCCTCACAGGGGACACTCTGAGGCTCCGAACAATCCTGGAAGCAATACAGAAGCACATCCACTCCTCCTCCCTCATCTTCAAACTGGCTCAGGATGCATTCAAGATCGCTACTCCCACAGACAGCAGTACTGACAGCAGCCTGCTCGGTGTGGCCCTGGAGCTGGGGTTACAGGTAGGAGGGAGGAGGGGCCATCCATCCCCCGCTTTAGCCCTCTGGCCCCGTGTCATTTGACAAGACATACATTCCCATGGGGCCTAGACACACGCATGTCTTGTTCTCTCAGTGTCTCCAGGACACAGATTATTCTAAGGGCTCCGGAAATTGTTTTCCATTTTTAAGATAAGACCAGAAGCAATGTACTTTGAGGCTCTCTGGTGGCCCCAGCTCTCCCCCTCCTCCCCCTCCTGCAACTCAGGCGTGGAGTGGTAATAAGGACTTTCATTTTCACCTTTCATCAGAGAAGCTGACCTGATGGTCGGGCAGCAGAGAGGGGGGGCAGACATGAAACAGACTTGACCATACTTACCATGGGGCAGTAGCTGCTTAAAGCACCAGTCAATATTTGATGACTAAGTGAATGGCGTGGGGGAGGAGGCCACAGTAGTGGGCTAAGGCCCAGGAAATACTCTTTTGTGCCCAGGTGATGCGGATGACCTTATCAACTCTTAACTGGAGACGCCGGGAGATGGTGCGGTGGCTGGTGACTTGTGCCACAGAAGTGGGTGAGTCCCCCACGCCCCCCCCCCACGCCCCCCGCAGGGGGAAGGAGTCTCTAGGCCCTGCATGGGCTTAGAGTTCTTACCATCCCACTGCTGACAGCCTAAGGATGAGGCTGGAGATGGCCTCAGTTCAGCCAGCCCACGGTCTGCCCTCACGGCTGGACCAGGCCGTAGCCACCACACTCACGTGCTCCCTTGGTTGGGGGT
>PVJH01042140.1:0-14476 GCA_004026705.1 Nesogale talazaci
CTGCGTCCCCTCCACCCTGTCTATTCCTCTGTGGGTCTGTTGGACCCAGAACTGGGTCCCGGGTTGGGGTTACTTAGCACTTCCTAGTTCCTGAGGGCTTGGAGACACATGGAGTCTGTGTGCCCTGGGGACAGCCCTGGCTCCCTCACAGCTGGTCCTATGTGAGCCCATTGTTGCTGCCACCGGGTCAGTCCACCTCAGCAAGGACCTGCTTCTGTTCTGGCTGCGCTCTACTTTACTGAGCCCGCGGCCCTTCTCCAGGGACTACGTCTCTCCAAAGTGCGTGAGATCAAATCTCGCCACCCTTGTCTTCGGGCCCTACTTCTTCCAAGATAGATCTGTTTGTTCTCTTGGCAGTCCATGGTCCTTTCAATATTCTTTTTTAAATTTTGTTTGTTTTGTGTTTTGGGCATCACTGCCCTCTGGTGGGGGTGGGAGGCCCAGCCTTGCTCCTGGAGAGCTGCTGCCGGATTTGAACTGGCAAGCTATTGGCCCCAGTTCTGCACTCAACCACTACGCCACCGGGGCTCAACCCCCTTTCAATATTCTTTGCCAGTGATTTGAGTGTGAGTATTGTGGTTGTAAATTCCTAAAGTGCAATATATATTAGACAATCTGAATATCAACAACACATTTATTTTGTATGATCTTTCTACTCTGACAGAAAACAGTATTAGTTATAGCATGATTGATACTTGAGCAGAAGGAGCTTTTGAAGTTTCCCTTTAATGGCTTCTTCATTCTGAAAAATGTTATGGATATAGGTTGACATAGATTACTGATCACATCTTTGTAGCTAAAACACCAGGAAGTTTGGCAGGCTGAGCCACTAGCATCAGGGACAGCAAAGAAAGAACAGCACCTGCCTGAAGGGCGTGCAGACAGAACCTCACTGCTCATGTTAAACAGAAAATAGCAAAAGCTGGAGAGGGTGTGGAGAGACTGGAACTCCACCCCCCCCCCCCCCACACACACACACACACTCTCTCTCTGCTGGCGGGATTCTAAACAGTATGACCACAGTGACCATCAGATGCTGCTCCCTCAAACCACTGGGAATAGAAATTCCAGACAATCCCACCAACACCCTCTGTGACATATACTGACAGAAGTCAGGCACCCAGCCCGTGCAGGTCCATGCACACCTGGGTTCATCACAGTACTGTCCCCGAGAGCAAGAAGATGGAAACCACCTCCCTGTCTCTGGGTGGAAGGACAGATGAGTGAATGCTGATCCCTGTGCACAACAGGATGCTACACAGCGTCACAGAACACTGCTGGGCCTGTGAAGCTCCTCTTGGGAGGGATGGACTTAGCGGGCTATGTGATGAGTGACAATTATTGTGTGGAATCACAGTGATGAGGGGGAAAAAAAACCCACAGTTTGTATCCCTCAAGACACAGACTCTTTTAGCTTCCAGGGGCAGAAGGGGGAGGGAAGGAGGAGGAACAACAGGCTTGAAGGGGAGACTTGGGTGGCAGGGGAGACCATCTCCCACAAGAGGGGATGGGAAGGTAAAATGGCGAGGGGCAGGGGACATTATTGGGGGAAGTATGATAAGTTGTTGCAATCTTTGAATGCCAAGAGGGTGGTCTGGGAGATCAGTAGCATCATCTAATTCACAACACAAGGTTAAACAACAAATGGACATGTGATTCTAAGCTAAAGTGGCCAAATTTTAAGCAGGACACCATTGAGTGGGGGTGGGGCTCTTGATTAAAAATGTGGTCTATAAGGAGCAACAAAAATTTTCATAGAATGCAAAAGTAGTCTTGTAATATATCTATTTTAATTTTAAAACAACTCGGGATGTTTTTAAATTGTTAAAAAGTGGGACGTCTGGTCACTTTATATCTAAGCGGCATTGCAATTGGCTAATCCTGACAGCTCTGACCCAAGCACACGGACCAGAAAATCAAACAAACTGCCTGTCATTGAGTCCCTGCTGACTCATGGTGACCCTATGGGACACTGTCACTGTCACTGTCTGTGGGAGTGGAAAGTTCTCATCTTCCTCCCAATGAGTGACTGGTGGCTTTGAACTGCCAACGTTGTGGTGAGCAGCCCAGTGTCTAACCTCTGCACCGCCAGGGCACACTGGGAGGTTCAAAACCTACGTTAGGATAGAGTTTTAGTTCTGTAACTATACTGATACATGTAAGCTGGGCTTATGGTGTTTTCTTAGGTCAACTAACTGCAAGGAGAGTTTTTGTGAGATATTTTTAAGGATATTTTTATGAGAAATAATAAATTTCTGCTGAAACAGGAAAAAAAAGGATTTCCTTCACTCTTTAGTTTGTTCATTCATTTGTCCGTTCACTCACTCATTTATTCATTCATTCACTCATTCACCAGTAGCTAACAGAAGTCCTGCCTGTGCCGGGCATTGTGCTGCACCTCCAGGGGAGAATAAATAAAACAGGAGAAAGCAATGTATAAAATCCCCCAACCAGGCCAGTTGCCCTGGAGTGGGTCCCCCTGCAGTCCTGAGGAGACCTGCTCCACAGGGTGGCAGGCTGCCAGGCCTTTCCTACATGGCACTGCTGGGTGGGTTTGAACCAACTTAGAAGTGGACTGTGAGTGTTCTACTCAGAGACTAGTCAGTAAACTGGGGGGCAGCACAGCAGAGTGAAAGAGTGTCTTTCTGGGGAGGTGATATTGAAAATCAGGCTTCAGAGCACTCAACATTCTTTTCCGTGGGGAGCGAGGCTCATGTGGTTGAAGCAGGACTTAAGCAGGGATTCTCAAACTGTGATCCTCCTGCCTTCCACTTATAAGGACCCTTTGTGGTTTTATTGCATTCACCTGGACAAACTAGGCTAATCTCTAGCTTTCCGTTTCCTTAGGGAGTCACAGCTACCAAGGCTCGCTTCCCCTGGGAGCTAAGCCTGTCCCAGGCTCTGGGGATGGGGCCATCTTCCAGAGCCCTGTGACACTATGGGTGGTGACGTAGCAGGTCAGTGAAAACAAGAGAAGGCTTCAAGGAAACGGTTGGACACAACAGCAGCAATGGTGGCCTCAGACCGCACCAACCATCAGGGAGATGCCGGGGTCAAGCAGCATTCTGTTATCACCCATGTACTTGCCCGAGGTGAGAGTTGCCTCAGTGGTAACTGACCATGCCCACAATGACACCCTGCCCCTGCCACAACTCAGATCCATCTTGGAATCTAAGAAGCCTCATCCCCATTGTCCCCTTCCCCACTGAAAAATTTTTAATGATTATTCTTCCATTCACTGACTATTCATATCTCATTCCCACCTCTTAAGTACAGCTGATACATCTTGTTTTGCTGGCATGGGAGAATGCAATGAGTAGCATTGACAGAGTTCCTATTTTTACTGTTAGGCAGATGTTGCCTGAGGTCAGGGCAGGCCTTGGGGATCTGCGGGTATGTGCTGGTTCATCTGCCCCTGCAGTCTTCAGTAAGGAAAGCTGTGGTATGTGTTAGCGGCCAGCTGGACTATTTGAGAAATTCCACCTCTGCTACTTTCTAGCAAGAAGGGATCCAAGAAGGCCCCTGACCGCTCTGGGAGGGCCTTTCCTCACTGACTAGCAACCCTGGGTAAGAGGAACTTGAAGGACGTCTCCCCCCGGAGCAAGGCCTGAATGGGGTGACCATGCCAACCAGGATGACATCAGGATGAGGAGTAGGCATTGCCGGGGGACATGGGTGATTTGCTGAAGGCCCCATTGCTAAAATGTCCCCGTGAAAATAGTCAGGAAAAGAAAATTGCAGATACAAGTATTTCCCTTTGTGTGAACCAGGTTCATTAGATCCTGAGGCCAAGTAGCACAGTGACGGAAAAACCTTGGATGGAGTCCTATAGGACAGAGTCCAATGACTCCTTGGGGGTTTTGAGACTGTAAATCAGAGAAAGATGAGCTGACATTCTCGGAGACTGGTGGATTTGGACAACCACCCTCATGGTGAGCCGTCCAACACTTCGTCCACGATGCCCTCAGAGCGCCCACTGGTCAACAGAGCATAAAACCTGAAACTGGCAGAGACGAACTTTGAACTCAGGTCCTCTGGCCATAGATCTAGCTCTCAAAATGATCACTGACGGAGAGGCAAAAAACAAAACAAAAACAAAACACCACCAAAGACACAACACATCAGGATATATGCGACTCAAAATTTTTTAAAAAAAAAGATACATGGGACCCTGCCCTCTATAGGGTGTCTGGGCCTGTAGATCACGACAGGAGCAGAAGGCCTTGTCTTTCTCTGAGAGAGTGACTGACTGGCTGGTGGTATTGCACCGATGGCCCTCTGGTTAGCACCCCACCACCTAACCACCCGCACGACCAGGCTCCAGGATGGCATACATCTTGCCACGACTTTTATGCGTTTCTGCCACACATAAAATATACACGTTTGATTTATAGTCAGAAGATCTGAGTTCAAATCTTGGCTCTGCTAGCTTCTGGTACTATGCTCTTAGCCATAGTTCATCCTCTGTGAATACAAACAACAACAATAATAAGGACATGGAAAAAGCAAAAGAAGTGTACCTCGAAGTGGCCGTGTGGATTACAAACCTACCTGGAGGTGTTTGTTTTTGTGGTTGGGGCACCTGGAACTCACTGACCAATGAGAAGGACAGGGTGTCCTAGGAGAACAGAGTGTGCCAAGCTCTCATAACAAAGACCAAAATCTCAGTTCCAACCAGAAAGCCTGCATGAAATGTAACCGTGTCAGACCAGCTCAGCCTGTCCGCAGAGATAACCTGAGGAATTCCTTTCAGCTGCCTGGGCGCTGACACATCCCAAAGACCAGCAGGCCCGCTGCATTCTCGCCCCACGACTCATCTGGTCAGCCTGTTCCACAGACGGGAGTCTGAGGAGTTATTTACTTCGATGAAGGACTACACCCAATTGTTTTCATGCAGGCGGAGGACTTTTTACTGTTGCTGTTCTTGCAATTGGTTCTTCCTTCTGCCCAGAGAGGCGAGCTAAGAAGAGGATGGCTGTAGAGTGGGGCGATGTCCTTCCGGGCAGCAGGGGTATGTATGGTCCTTTACGAAGAGGCCTTTGTACAGTGACCAGACGTCCTGCTTTTTAACAATTTAACACACCCCGCGGCATTTTAAAATGAAAATAAATATATTACAATACTATCTTTTCGTTCTTTGAAATTTTTCGTTGCTCCAGGGCCACCCCTAAAGATAAGAGGAGAAAAACCCAACCTCCTTTCCCGAGTGTCTCTGACATACTGCACCTAGGCACAGACGTTCGCACCTTCTCCGTGTTCACGTATTTTTGCTTGTGTGTGTGTGTGTGTGTGTGTGTGTGTGTGGCACAGAGTCCTAGGTGGTATAAAGACTGCTCAGCTGCTAACCTGATGGCTGAGGCATCTCAGAAGAAAGGCCTGGTGATCTACGTCAGAAAGAATCTGAACAATTAGCCATTGATAATCCTATAAAACATCCCTATGCTGGCCCCAGGAATCAGAATGTCCTCAAAGCTTTCTTTATGGCACCATTAGGAAGCTCTGCAGTTGAAACCTTGAGCTAGCACAGAAGGTGATCAAATAAAAATATGTTTCCCTTCACTGCTCACTCCCTCAGTGTGGTTATTTCATACATTTTGTGGTGGTCATGTATTTGTGATGTCAATTTCATCATTGGGAGGTAGGGGTGGAGTCTAGCCTGTTAATCTGGAGAGAGTCAATGAGTAGCCAGTGAGGCCTCTGCGGGGGCATGGCTTTCTCCTGAGACTTCTGGGAGATCTCGCTGTATTTCCCAACTGGAGAAGAGAGCCTTCACTCACTCTCTCCTGGAGAGATGAAACGCTGCATGGGAGCAGACAGCTTCATCTCTCTCCTGAGAAGTAGCTAGTGGGTTTGAACTGCCAATTTTGCGGTGAACAGCCCAATGCCTAGCCCACAACATCACCAGGGAACTCCTTGATGGGGTGTCTGAAAATCTGAATTTCCCTGGAAGGTAAGCAGAATATAAATGTCTTTCTGTGGGAATGAAGGGAGCATCAGGCTCAAGCTTCTAGAATAGCAGTTCTCAATCTGTGGGGCACCACCTCTTTGGGGATTGAATGACCCCTTCACAGGGGTTGCCTATGGCCACTGGCAAACATATATTTCCAATGGTCTTAGGAACCAAGACACTGTTCCTCTACCCATCTCCAGACGGGTCTGCTCACATGCAGACATGCTGAGCTCATGGGAAGAAAGCTCTCTCCACCTTCCCACTGACGTTTTTTTTTACGCATACTATCCCAAAATGTAGCGATGTAGTTTACTGTTGTTAAATTAAGTCTGTTACTCATGCTACACCACACTTTAAGAAAACATTTCATTTATTTGTAATTAGAAATAAATATTTCACAACATATAATTGTATATTATCATTGTGATTCATCATGAGGCTTTATGTTCAATGTGAAACAGTGAAGACACATCCTGCATATCAGATATTTAGATTATGATTCATAAAAGTACCAAAATGACAGTTATGAAGTAGCAGTGAAAATAATTTTATGGTTGGGGGTTCACATCACATGAGGCACTGTGTTAAAGGGTCATGGGATTAGGAAGGTGGGAAACCACTGCTCTAGAGGCTAGTGGAAAACATGAGTGTGTGTGCATGCGCACACAGACACACACGCACACACACAACACACACACACGGACACACGAAATCTCATCTTGTTCATGAAACAACCGAATTTAAAACTTGACCTTATTAGACATTTTGTGGAAAGCACACCAACACACCAACTGAGTTTGGAGATTGGAGTTTTAATTTAGGCTTTGCCACAAAATTGCCTGAAAATGTTGAACTAAATGTACTTGCGTAAGAGATGAGTCTCCATTTCCTCAGTTTATTTGCCCATAAGGTAGACTTGGAAAACAAGTAGAGAAGTAAACACACTAATACTTAAGGGTATTTTCTTCCTCTTCTTTTTTTGTTTTGTTTTTTGTTTTTTTGAGCATCACTGCTCTCCAGTGTTGGGAGTAGGAAGCCCAGCCCCACTGCTGGAATTGAACTTCTGTCCCAGTGGGCCGCAGTCCCACGCACAACCACTATACCACCAGGGTTCAGCCACCTCTTCTTCTTTTAAAATATCATTTTATTTTTATTTTTGGGGGGACATCCCTGCCCTCTGGTGGTGGGAGTAGGAGGCCCAGCCTTCCTGCTGAATTCGAACCTCCAACCCAGTGGGCCACAGTCCCACGCACAATCACTATGCCAACAGGGCTCAGCCCTAAACAGCATTTTATTGAGGACTCTTATGGCTCTTATAACAATCCATATGTCAATTGCTTTTATTTATTTATTTAATTTTTTTTGGGGGGGGGCATCACTGCTCTCTGGTGGTGGGAGTAGGAGGCCCAACCCCACTGCTGGAATTGAACCTCCATCCCAGTGGGCCGCAGTCCCGTGCACAACCACTATGCCACCGGGGCTCAGCCCTTTTTATTTAATTTTTCCCACAGTACTTTTCTTTTTTTAAATTTTATTTTAAGTCATTTTATTGGGGGCTCTTACAGCTCTTATAATTTTTTTTTCTTTTTTCTGGGCATCACTGCCCCCTGGTAGGAGTAGGAGGGCCAGACTTGCTCCTGGAGAGCTGCTGCTGGATTTGAACCGCCAACCGTATGGGCGGCAGTCCTGCACACAACCACTACGCCACCAGGGCTCAGCCCAGTTCTTAGAACTTTTCATCCATCAATTGTATCAAGCATATTTGTACATATGTTGCCATCATTTCCAAAACATTTTGTTTTTGCTTTTTTTGGGAGGCATCACTGCCCTCTGGTGGTAGTAGGAGACTCAGCCTTGCTCCTGGAGAGCTGCTGCTGGATTTGAACCGCCAACCCAACAGGCCGCAGTCCCGCATTCAACCACTATGCCACCGGAGCTCAGCCCCCAAAACATTTTCACTTAAGCCCTCACTATAAGATTTTTTTAAATCTCCAAACTCAGTTAGTGTGTGGTTCCCCTATGATATTGTTTGCTAACCATTCTCTTCCCTGCCTCCTCTTCCCCCTACTTTATATATAGGTACCTTATATAGTTAGGCAAACCAACAACAACAGACAATATAAAAAGAAAAAAAAATTGAATACAAAGAGAAAAAAAAAGAAACAGGAAAATAAATAAAAATAATAACTAGAAAAAAAACACACCCTAAAAAGCATAGATAATAAAGATCTGCTGATCATAATGACAATCTCGGGGGGGGGGGTTGGTTCTGGGAACTGCCCCTCCTAGCCAGAATTCGGGGGCTACTCAGGGGCTTTGCAGTTCCGTTTTGCTCCCGTTGCTGGTCTGTTTTGTTCCCTTCTTGGTTCGCCCCACTGTGGAGGGTCAGACTGGACTCGCTCCCCGCCTGTGTTCTCAGCATTGCCCTCTGTTGCAGCATGCTCAGCAAGGAGACATCATGCTCAAGCTGCTATTGTTCCCACAGTCCTCTCTGCCTTGGCAGCTCTGTGCAGGGACATCATTCTTAGGTCTTAGTGTGCTGATATGGGGTCTAGAACCACACTCTCTCTTATCCCTTCTTGGTTTGCCTCCGTGTGGGCATGGCATCCGACCCTTCTCCCCAACCTGCAGGTGTAGTGTTGTCTGTAGCATGTACTTGGAGGGGGTCAGTTTGGCTCTGATTGGGGCATCCCTGTAGCACATGCTCTGCACATGCTCCATGTGGTTAATGTTGCCATAAGGCAACTTTCAATATGAACCTACCAGGGAGAGGCTTAGCTTGCCTGCCCTTGGCCCTAGTTTTGTGTGGGAGCCAAGAAATGGAGAACCGATGTTTTAGGAAGGCAGTCAGCTCTCCCAGGGAGGCCAGAGCCAGCAGCTTGGTGACCTCTGCCCCAGTACACAGGACATCCCTCCCCGGATGCCTGTCCTGGAGCTTCTGATATGACCCTTGGCCAGGGCCCAGCCCACCTCCCTTGTCAAGGACAGTGGAGCCAGCCACCACCTGTGGCTTGGTCATCTGCACCCATTGTACCAGGCCTGATTTGGTCTTTCCCATCACGGTGTTGAGGGCCTTGGCGTCTCACTGCCTGGGTTCAAATTCCCACTCTGCTCTAGCCTGTCAGCAGAACTGAGACATCATTTAAACTCGTAATTTCCTTATTTTGAAACGGGGTATTGGGTTTAACTGTAGCCTTTTCATTTGAGCACACACTAAGAACTCAGGAAGCAGTTAGTTATTAATGTGTGAAAAGATTCATAGGTTGTTATGTTAGTTAGTTTCTGCTTCATTGTAATCTGGATGGAAGTTTACAGAGCAAAATGGTTTTCTTTTCAAGGATCCACACACATTTTGGTTTGTGACCTTAGTTGGATTCCCACAACACCCATCCTATTTCCATCCTGAATTTACTGTTTCCCTTTGTCCTTCTTTTCTCTCTAGTCCTGCCTTCTGGGTCTTAACTCCTTTGACTTTGTAAGTGTGGTTGTTCCACGCAGCCTATACCTCCATGGCATTACTGTTCACTGGACAGGCCTGTCCAGTGGCTGATTCAAATTTGAGCGATGGGGTCTGATTATCGTAACTTCCACATTTCCCCCTTCACATTTACTGTCTTTATTTCCTTGACTAACAGTTAATTGACTACAAGCTGGTTCTCAGCATTTTGATGGTTGAATGTGGATATGGCAAGACATCCAAGTCAACAGTTTCTACATATCGAACATGGTGACCTTGACTATAGTCTTTAAGTTGACAGTCATGCGCGCCCTTCTTTTCCAACTTGTTTATACTTTTGACATAAACTCATTTCTCCTGAGACTTTAAAAAAACTATTAATTGTGAATTAGGGGAAGGTTTATAGAGCACATCATCAATTTTACATTAAATGATTTCTACACATTTTGTTTCATTGATTCATTGTAGTCCTCTCATTATGTCAGCGCTCATTCCACTTCCTCTCTGTTTCTTGTTTCTATTCCATCTTCTTTCCCGAGTTTTTGATGTTTGTCCCTGAAAATATGCTGCCCTTTTTGTGTTAGGTGGTTGTGTATTAAAAGACTTCACCAAAAGAGTAAAAAGAGAACCCTTCAACTGGAAAACAATTTTTGGCAATGGCATAATGGACAAAGGACTAATCTCTAAAATGCATAGGAAATGGCAAGAACTCAATAAAATGGTCAATAATTGAATTA
Organism: Nesogale talazaci; assembly: GCA_004026705.1. Taxonomy (NCBI): domain Eukaryota; kingdom Metazoa; phylum Chordata; class Mammalia; order Afrosoricida; family Tenrecidae; genus Nesogale; species Nesogale talazaci. The sequence goes on from PVJH01042140.1 coordinate 10,145, forward strand.
AGAAATGGGACATGAACTGATAGTTCACCAAAGATGACATCCAATTGGCTAAACAACAAATGAAAAAAATTGCTCATGGCTATTAGCAATCCAGGAGGTGCCAATCAAAGCAGTGATGAAATATCACTTTACACTCGCAATGTCAGCAAGAACAAAAAGCAAACACTGAAGGGGGTGTCTTGGGAGACTCATGTATGGCTGGTGGGCTGTTAATATGTACAACCACTTTGGAAAATGATTTGGTGCCACCTCAAACAACTGGGAATCGAAATTCATTTCATCTGGCAATCCCTCTGCCCTCTGCTGGCTATCTATTCTAAGGAAGCAAGAGTCACATTGAACAGTCACAGCTGGAAGAAGCATGTACACTCCCACATGCATCGCAGCACTGCTCACAAGAGCAAGATGATGATAACAACCCTGATGCCTTTAAGTAGAAGAATGGTTAAGAAACTTTGGGACAGACACACATGGAATAGCATGTATCAGTGATGACGCCCTGAAGTAACTCATGGTATGGATGGACCTGTAGGTGGGTCATCGCACTGAGTGAAATTAGTCAACCCCGTGTGGCAGTCACCTAATCTGGTGTCAGTCTGAGGATTAAGAGTGTAGGGGTGGAGTCTAACCTGTCAATATGGAGATAGCCAAGGAAACCTCTGTGTGGACATGGCCTTCTCCTCTGAGAATTCTGGGAAATGCCGTAATTCCTTTCTGGAGACAGAGACACACTCTCTGTCAGATCACTTGCTTGGAGACCTTCTGACAATGCTCCTTTGGAGATATTCAACTGGCAAGGCTGACTCCCTGCGAGACATCCTTGAGCAGAAGCAGAAGCTACCCCGATGCAGCCAGAAGCCTAGACCTAGAGAAGCCACATGGAGACTCCTGCCAGCCCTGAGATGCTTACACCACCACTGGACCCAAAGACTTTCTACCCACTGGTCTGTGGTCATTTGCATTTGGCATCATTGCATGTGTTTCATGAGTCTGGAGAGGACTTTATAGATTGCTGTTGGCCATATGGACTAATATCGCACTTATGACCCTGGACTGAACTGGGTTGGGAAGTTTTCTTAATGCACAGTTGCTTACCCTGACTAACACCCCCTCCCCCAAACATGTTAGCTAACCTTTCACATTGCTGTTAACAATTTGACCCCAGAGAGTAAGTTCTTTCAAAGAGCACAAACATAGCATAAAGAGGAGATTACTGGTAATGTTTCATTAATAAAGGAATAAACCATGAATTAACTGGACATCAAGAGGTTGAGGTGCTAGTTCTGATCTCCCACTGAATCTGCGACATCAGTCCTACAGCTCATTCAAACGGAGTGATTCTGCCAAGTATGCCCCAAACCAATTCCAGCACTCACGATAATGACTTTTTCTTGTGATCTGGGATTCATTTCTCATGGAGTTAGCCCATAGGTATTTAATTTGTCTAGGCCTCCATCACATGCCACCCTCAGACCTTTCTTTATTTTCCCCAGTTGGGAGCAGGGGCACGGCTAGGTGGGTGCCATCTAGTGTAACTCATGACGCTCCTCCAGCCCCCCATGACTTCCTCTTGCCTAAGACCACACAGAATTCTTAGTAGTGTATAGTATCAATCTTCATCATAGGCATAGCTGTAAATTGTTTGAAGTCATGTTTCTTAGGTAACATGAAAACTAACAGCAAAGTTGTAAAATGTTTCTATCATCAATTACAATAATATGAATTACAACGTTACTAGTGGGTTAGGCATTGGGCTGGTTACACAAGTATCAGAAGTGGCTGGTTTCTGATACACTCACAGCAAAGGTTCAATGGGCAGTTGTGCAGAGATAATTATTATTTATTATAATAACAATATAGAGAGCATGAGAGAGAGAGGAACAATAAGAGTCAGACACATACCATTTCATGGTACATGCTCACCTCCGCCCTGCTAGATGGTCCACATGGAGAGAGAGAAAGAACTTTATTTTTTCCCCGTATAAATAACCATCCCACCATTGAGTCCCACCATTACTCATCAGGGGAACTCACAGGAGAGGGCTGTCTTAAGGGCGAAATAGTGGTAAGGGGAGTGGTCTTAGGGATGCCTACATGACTAAGTGAAGAGGGGAGTGATAAGACCAGACCTTTGGCCTCTGTGGGTAGATAAACATTTCTGTCAGGTTAGGAGCCATTAACAATGGCTCTTGAATCCTGCCCACAGGCTTTGAGGGAAGCAAGCCATCATCCTAACAGCAGGGCAGTTAGTTCTGTTGTGAGACAACACAAAGGCCTTTAAAAACTTGGAACCACAGGAAGTATAGCTAACTTAACTTCCATAACAAATGCTGGTAAACAGTTTGTTTAATATTTGGAGTAAAATAATTGTGGAAAAGTTCTGTCTTCATCCCACACACAAGGTCAGCAGTTACTCCTCTGGAAGGATGAGGCTTTCTGCTCCTGAACAGAGTCACAGTCTTTGAAATCCTTTGTAGCATTGCTCTGTGGCAGAATCCACTTGATGGCAGTAGATTTGGATACCAGAACAATACCCTGCTTTGACTTTCCTAATTTGCTTTTAACTACTACTATAAAATTTTAAAAGTTATTCATGTATTTTCATAAATATGGGTCACCATGATATTGTAATGAAAACGCCAATACCAGTGACTATGGAAACACTGACCGTGTAAGCCAAGTCAGGAGTAGGAAGAGAGCAGACACATCTGGGAGAAGACAACTGCATGTCTGTCAGTAGAAAAAGGGGGACGGTCAACTACGTAGTGGGGAAAAATGACAGCAATACTTTTAAGGGCACTAAGAGGAGAATGCTCCTGGTAATATGCACCTACTTAGCCTGTGTTAGGCTGGGTTGATTAAAGAAACAAATTCGGTGACATATATATATGTGTGTGTATATATATATATATATATATATATATATATCCCAGCCCAGTCCAACTCAAGTCCATACATTTCATACTAGGCCACAAGACCTTCTTCAGACTCACAAAGCCACATGCAATGATGCAGAATATAGAAATATCACAGGCCAGTGGATGCAAAGGTCTTGTGGATCCAATGGTGGTAGATGCATCGCCAGGACTCTGGCAGCTTTCTGAGTGACTCATCAGCAGGAAGGTGAAGCCAGAGAAAGAGAAAGGAGGTTTCCAGGACCCTCCTTTTGAAAAGGCCACACCCACAAGGAGGCACTATCAGGCCTGACCTCATTGACAGGCTAGACTCTACCTGATACTTAAAAAAAAAAATTTTTTTTTTTTTTAGGCATCACTGCCCTCTGTTGGGAGTGGGAGGCCCAGTTTTGCTGCCGCTGGATTTGAACCGCCAAGCCAGTCGGCTGCAGTCCCACACTCAACTACGCTACCGGGCTCAGCCCAATACTTTTATATATCTCCAACATTGACTTGCTGTATTAAGATATATATTATCCTGGCAGACCTGTGTCTGACATTGTCAGGGCATATTATTGCAAGTTTTGCCTGCCAACCAATTCCCATGGTGAAAATAGCATCTATTCATACAAGAATTTATTCTGTACAAGTGAATAATCTAGGCATTACTATATGTATTTAACTGACACTTGTTCAATCTTTCTCTCTCTCCGGTGTTTTAAACATTAGTACCTTGGGCTAAACGATGATGCTATAAATGGAAGACCCTTATGCTCCAGGGAGATGAATGATAAGTTTCTCTCCATAAATTAGCAAGGATGTTTCTAAGGTGAACCAGACAGATAAAAAACATAGGTTCAGGAATAGATTTGGGGCTCATACTTCATCCTTGATTCAACCTAAGAACATCTAGTTCTAATGACATGGCCCTGTTTAATACTCACCTTCATGAAAGAAACACAGAAGATATGGGTGCTAAGGTAAAGTGTGGTGTAGAAATTAGATGGTGCCCGGATATTAGATAGAATAGTGTCTGGGGCCTTAAAGGCTTATTTCCAAACAAGCGACTACCTAAGTGTGAATTAACCAAGTCCACATGGACACACCAACATCTGTGATCCAAGGATTGTAAATTAAATCATCCAAATCCGAAGGAGAGGATAGTATCAGAGTTTAAGTGGTGAGATTCTGGTTTTCAGAAGGCCATGAATGACCATGGAAGCCCAAAATACATTTCCTGGATCTGCACAAGGAGTAACCCTCCAGTGATTTCTTTCTAACCATAATTGAGGGAGGGGAATAAACAGATTATCAGACAGAGTGTATTGGAGAGATGACTATAGTTGATTAAAATGGTAAATCTGCATGAACAGTCAAAACCTTGTCACTTGATCTCTCCGATACACCTCGGGCTTGATCTGCTTTGTAATATTTTCTG
>PVJH01042141.1:0-14513 GCA_004026705.1 Nesogale talazaci
AACTCGTCGCGTGCTGGGCGGTCAAAGCCAACAAAGAGCCTCCCTGAACAAAGAGCCTCCCTGGTCGATAGGGTGCCGGAAGTGCGGCCAGGGACCACGGGAATCTGGCCCGTTGCGGGTTGATTGGCGCAGTTTCTGAGCGGCCCACGGACCGGCCCCTGCAGCAGTGCTGACTTCGGGGAGAGATGAGCGGAGAGCCCGCGACTAGGACCGGGACCGGCGAGGCGCAGACTGTGAGCTGCAGAGGGCGAGTGTCCTTCGATCTGGACTGAGCACGGGTGCCTGCCATCTGTGTTCTTAGCTGTTGACTCGTAGGAGGGACGTGGGAGGAGGGAAGAGGGTTCCTCTTCTGTGTGGATGAAGAGAGAACTTTCCCTCAATTATTATACTCCAAAATATTTTTGTTTTGTTTTTTTGGGCATCACTGCCCTGTCTGGTGGTGGGAGTAGGAGGCCCATATACTCCAAAATATTAAGCAAACTATTTACCAACATTTAGTGTGCTAGTTAAAGTTAGCCATTCTCACTGAGACTCCCAGAAAGCGACCAGCCTCTGATATACTCACAGCAAGGGTTCAACAGGCAGTTGTGCAGCGATAATTATTATTTATTATAATAATGATATAGAGATATGACACAGAGAGAATGAAACAGTAAGAGTCAGACATACATAACATCAGGGTAACATGCTCACCTCCTTCGCCCACCCCCTATGGTGGACTGTGTGGAGAGGGAGAGGGAGAATGAATATTAATTTTCCCTGCTTAAGTAGCCTCACAGGGGTCACATAATTTCTCTAGTCACTGGTCAGGACATGCAGAAAGTGGGGGCTGTCTTAAGGGCTAAAAGATGATAATGGTTTAGGGATGACTCATGACTAAGAGGAAAGGGATGTGATAAGGAAAGACTTCAGAGTGCCCCCCCCCCCCCACCGCAGTTCTATATTGTTAGGGGTCACTGACAATGACTCTTGAATCCCACCCATAGACCTCCATCAAAGTAGATCATTATCCTAATTTGAGTCATGAAAAGTCCTCCTATAACTGGGGACATCAGGGAGATTAGCCATCTTAGTCAGATGAAGACCTCATAAAATTGGGAGCCTCAGGTGAGAACGGCTAACTTTGACTAGCACGCTAGATATTGGTAGATTGCTTGCTTAATATCTTGGAGTATATGACGTGGAAAAGTCCCGTCTTCATCCCACACTCCCGGAGAGGTGTGGCCGAGGTTTGAGGGAGTCTGTCTGTCTCGTTCCACTCATGTCACCAGGGATGCTGCTGCTCCAACCAATGCAAGGCCCACAGATGTGTTCCGAGGTTCTTAGGATACCAAGGAAAGTCTTGACAAATCTCAGGAGACGGATTTGTCATGAATCCCCATGCAATGAGATACCCTACACAACCATAGGGACCGTGCAGGATGTATTTAGCGAACCGCTTCCCATCCGCAGTTAGCCAAACTTCCTTCCTGAGACTTTCTCCACACTTGCCTACCAGGAAGGTATTGCCTCTTTCAAGGTCGCTATGCAGCAGGCTACATTCCAAGGAGAGCCTGTGGCTGGCGGACCCAGGGCGCCTGCAGGAACACTATGGCTGTCAATCTGAGCCCCTCAGGGGAGCACAGAAGCCTCACTTGATTAGATTAGGGCACTGGGTCTGTGGTTCCAGCCTTAGGGCAGCACCTAGCTTATAATGGGTGTCCAGTAAATATTTGTTGAATCAAGGAAATCTGCTTCGCTTGGCCAGGGACTCCACTGCCAGCATGGCACACTCTGAAGACTGCCAGGGGCTGAGGGTGGGGGAGTCTTATCCACCTGATAGTGGCACCTTCTGCTCTGCCCCTTCTCCTGGGGTCCACCTTTTAGTAGTACCCTTTGCTATTTATGTTGGAATATATGAAATACTATTAGCTTGTTTCTCAAAGTCAGTTATTTTAAAAAAGTTATACCAGCTGAGCCCCGGTGGCGCAGTGGTTGTGCACGGGACTGCAGCCCACTGGGACGGAGGTTCAATTCCAGCAGTGGGGCTGGGCCTCCTACTCCCACCACCGGAGAGCAGTGATGCCCCCCCCCCAAAAAAAAAAAGTTATACCCAAAGAAGTGGCACTTAGCCCCAACCTCCCAATATTTCTTCTCTTTCCATTCTCATCTCCCCATTGTTTCCTGGTTCCTACTCACTCTCGGTCTTGTTCCATGTTTTCTTTTCCTTTCTCATAAATAAACAGACACGTGTGTGCTGTTTCCATTTGCTCTTCTTATGTGCCAGGATAGCGTGATGAGGATATGCTTGTTGCATTATTAAGCAGAGGTGTGCATTAAGAGTTTTTCATTGATAGACTGCTCCTGACAAATATCGTTAAGATTTATTTAGTACTGTGGAGGGGACCAGCTATGCTCCAAAAGGAGCCTAGGAAGAATAGCCAATGAATCTACTTTAAAAACAAACAAACAACCCAGCTTTTGAAAATCTTTCGAAGAGCATTTCACTCTAACAAATATGGGATCAACTTTAAGGGCTGGAACTAAGCTGAAGAACCTGGCTCTTGGTAGGGGGGTTGAGGGGAGGGGGCAAGGAGGGGGGCCAGAGAGGTCGCATGTGCTCTTCATCTATAAAGTGGGGGCAAGCAAAGGAACAGCTTGATTGAAAAGAAAATCTTAGGAAAATCTGTGGGTTGTATACTGCAAGGCCTCACCGGCTACCACTTTGTAACACAGTGGCTGTTAAAGCTGCCAAACTGCCTATGCAGCATCTACCCAAATTTCTTGAGTCGTTATGACCTCAAGAAAGAGTATTCGTAGGGCTGAGCCCCGGTGGCATAGTGGTTGTGCATGGGACTGCGGCCCACTGGGACGGAGGTTCAATTCCAGCAGTGAGGCTGAGTCTCCTACTCCCACCACCAGAGAGCAGTGATGCCCCCCCCCCCAAAAAAAAAAAAAAGAAAGAAAGAGTATTTGTATCTAGTAATTTATCACCCCAAATCAGGCCACCATTGAGAAAGAAGGGAGCGCCAAAGAGATGCTATGCCAGGACAATAAGCATTAACCCCTCCTGTGCTGGCAGAAAAGGACAGCTGGTCCTCCAAGGTCCTTGGAACACAAAGAGAAACAGCACATATTCCAGGCCCTCCAGGGGAATCCACTGCAGTCTGGGATAGGGCATGTGAACCTGTATTATAGAACCTTGCCCCTATCCGAAACTCCACCCACTGTGATGGAGCTGATTGTGACTCATATCCACCCTGCATGAGAGCAGACAGGCACATCTTTCCCCTTTGAGAGGTGGGTGGGTTTGAACCACCAATTTTGAGGTTAACAGCCCATGCGTAACCCTTGGTGCCACCGGAGCTCAGCATACTTTTACTTGGAAGATTAGTATTAATGTGTCTAATTGCATCTGTTTGATAAAGGAGAATATTTCTTATTTATAATTTTAATTCATTGTCAAAATATAGTGTGGACTTGGTGTTGTCTCAAGAGACTTTATTTCCACTCAAAATGTTATCTGTTTCTGCAGTTGGTGGTATTAAAACCTTTGCCTGAAACTTCAACCCACTGATCACCAGATTCATTCTTCTCCATGTTGCTGCCAGGCAAGTCAACCTGAAGTCACTCACACTCTTAAGGCACCTCCCTAGATCATCCCTAGAACCTGGCCTGCTCTGAGCCTCCATTCACCTACCGAAATCCTTTTGTGATGGACTTTTGTTCACATAACACTATATATACATACATACACATATATTTATATCCTGCTAGTCAGTATATAGGGTTAAGGGGGAGATCTTTCTGTAGCTCCCACCCATCTGTCAGTGGGAATTTGTGTGTGTTGCTGTGATATTAGGCATATTTCAGCAGTGCTTCCAGATGAAAGCAAACGAGGAGGAAAGGCCTGGTAATCTCCTGTAGAAAACCTCAAGAATCACAATGGTGCCATCTGCAACTGATGGTGGGATGGAGGCTGGAACAGGCTCTCTCTCTCTCTCTCTCTCTCTCTCTCACCAGCATTTTGATTCGCCCCATATTTTACAACTGCAGACAATGTTGCAATGAATACTACTGTTCTGCATTTTTATATTACTGGAGATGCGGGATTAGCTGTGAGATTGTGGGTCAAAGGTAAATGCATTTTTATAAGACTTAACTGTTAAAGTTCATGATACGTGGATTATCTGCCAATAAAACTATGTTTTAAAGATCTATGCAATATATAGTTTTGCAAGGGGTGGTAAGGTTCCTGTCTAGAAGGGTTGTACAAGTGTGAAAACTTGCCAGATGATGGGAATGCTTTCCCACAGTCTAATCGACAAAACGTCGACCACTGTATCCGCAAGAATCTGAGAAATGAAAAACAGAATCTCAGTGTTTTCCTGATTTGCATTTCTCCGATTATGAGTAAGGTCTAAAAGTCAAACCAAACTCACTGCCATTGAGTTGGTGATGACTCATTGTGATACCACAGGACAGGGCAAAACTGCCCCTGTGGGTTTCTGAGAGGATCACTCTTTCCAGGAATGAAAAGCCCTGTCTTTCTCCCATATGCGTAAAACAGGCCACCTTTTTAGATGCTGAGGGGAGAGCATCCAAAGATGTATCTTTACAGCTAACATTATGTCTAAGAGATACAACAATGCATCAGATTGGGTCATCTGTTCCACAAAACCTCTTCTTTTTCCACAAAATTTCTCTAAAGTGTTGAAAACCAAGATGTTACTTTGAGGCCTAAGGTACAAGCCATGGTATCTTTGTTTTTGTTTTTGTTTTTTTGTTTTTTGGGCATCACTGCTCTCTGGTGGTGGGAGTAGGAGGCCCAGCCCCACTGCTGGAATTGAGCCTCCATCCCAGTGGGCCGCAGTCCCGCGCACAACCACTACGCCACTGGGGCTCAGCTCAAGCCATGGTATTTTCAATCACCTGGTATGCATGTGAAAGTTGGCCATGGAAGAAGACTGAAGAAAAAGGACCCACTTGAACTATGGTGTTAGGGAAGACTGTTAAAAGTGCCATGGAGGGCTGAGCCTCGGTGGTGCAGTGGTTGTGTGCAGCACTGCGGCCCACTGGGTTGGCGGTTCAAATCCAGCAGCAGCTCTCCAGGAGCAAGGCTGGGCCTCCGACTCCCACCAGAGAGCAGTGATGCCCCAAAACAAAAGTGCCACGGACTGCCAAATGAACACATATATCAGTGGTCCTCAGCCTGTGGGTTGCAACCCATTCGGGGTTGAAGAAATCACAACAGTAGCAAAATGACAGTTATGAAGTAGCAATGAAAATAATTTTATGGTTGGGAGTGTCACCACAACAAGTTTAGTTTTTTTTTTTTGGAGGGGCATCCCTGCTCCACAACAAGTTTAGAACCACTGACATGCATCTATCTTGAAAGACAAATAACCAAATAGCTCCTTGATAGAGAGATTTCGTTTTTTGTACCTTGAACATGTCAGGAGAGTCCAATCTCTGGAGCAGAATATCATTCTTAGGAAAGTAGAGGGACAAAGAACAAGAGGGGGACCCTCGAGGAGCTGGATTGCCACAGTGATGGTAACAAGGAACTGGAAAGATGGGAACAGTTGCAAGGATGGCAGGACCAGGCAGTGTCTCCGTCTGTTGTACACAGGTCACGTGAGTCAGAACCCAATGGATGCCACCTAGCCACAACATGTGTATGCACACACCTCAGGCATTTAAACTGCCTGCATCCTGTCTCTATGTGCCTCTCAAATTTGATCGATGGTCTAGGGATCCCTGCTAGAGATTCAGATTCCTCAGCCCATCAGCTGTAGAGAGATGTGACAGGCTGCTTGATGAAGATGTACACCCTTCCAAGAAAACCCATGGGGCTAGTTCCACTCTGTCCTCCAGGACAAGCAGGGGGGTGTGATGTCTGGGGTTTGTTGCAAGTATTTTCTGCTTGTTTAACTAGTTGTCTTTTGATTTCTTTGGGGTGTCTTTTGCCCAACCTTTTTAAAAAGTGTAGTCAAGCTGATGAAATTTTAAAACTATCTCTGGGTCTTGAGGGTAGTAAGGTCTGGGAGCCTTTCCACAATTTCTTCTTGTAGTGTTTCATGGTTTACAGTTAGATGCAGAGGGATGTGGCTTTTATTTCAAGGTCTGGTGTGAGCTAAGGATCTGATTAGATATTTTTGTCAAAGGTGTGGCTGAGCTCATTTGAATGCTCTCTTCAGTCCTTTGGGGAAGTTTTTGTGAACCCCTGAACTTCAGACAAAGAGGCTTCTTGGGAGTCTCTGTGTCTCCGGTCATCCTTCCACCCTCACTGCACCCCATTTTCTGGCTTTCTGTGGGGGAGAAAATTTGAGTCTCCTGACAGATGGTGGGAGCTGAGCATCCTGAACCAGAAAGAACATTTTCTGTACTTTAGTTTTACTTCATTCTTATTAGGGTGTCCCTCAGAGATGTTGCATCATTGGAGGTCATCCTCCTGAAGTTATGTGATGTACTGCTCTGTTTTTCTATTCGTGTAACTCAGGACTGATGAACTTGAGGGACAGCAAGTAAAACAAGGGTTTGGGGGGGGGGGGGGGGTGGAGGAAGTAGGGGTGGGGTAGGGAGGTAAAAGGGATATGATGTTGAGGAGGAGTCCAGAAAGGAAAAAGGATGTTTGGAAACGGCTTGTAGTAGCAAGTGTTCAATACTGCTTGACATGATTGAACTGTGGGATGATATATGTACTAACTCCTATGTTATAATGAATTTAAAAGAAAAGAAAAAAGAACAACCTCTACCTCTGGAGGCCATGGGCTCCCAGCACCTGAACCTTCTGCTCTGGGTTGGGTGGTGCCCAGTCCTCGGGGCCCTGCAGATCCATTTCAATGAACATTCCAGCAGCTGGAAAAAACCCTCGCCCTAAGGCTCAGGGATGCTTGCAGGTGGGGTGGGGTGTGAAGGGACCTGAAGGGATCCAGATCCCAGCAGCAGTGGCGGCTTGGCCTTGATCTTAGGGCTCCAGGCTCCAGGCCACATTGTCTCCGGGCTCCCTCACCTGTGAAGCTCCCCCATCCTCAACCCTTCCCCCACCCCTGCTGCTGCGGAGCCAGAGCCGCAGCAGAGCGGCACCGAGTTTCCCGAGTTGGGGTCCACTCAATGGTCTCCCACCTCCACACTGCAAAGGTGAGTGGCTCTTCTCATAAGCTGCCCTCAGGCTACTCACTCAGCACTCACTCCTCACTCACTCACTGATGAAAGCATTGTAAAATTTTGTTTGCAAAACGTTTGGGTTAGTTTATAGTTTCGTGTGCTGCTTTCTATAACGGAGCTCAATCGTCATGCAAAGCAGTTCAATGTCTTGCAAAACAGTTCTGTGATACTCTCTCCTCACTCACTCATTCCTCACTCACTCCTCATTCATTCATTCACTCACTACTCAATCACTCCTCACTCACACTACAAACTCACTGCCGCTGAGGCGGTGCAGAGGACGTGCAGCCGATGCAGGACAGAGCAGCGTTCTCCTGGTGGGGTTTCCAAGCCAGTAACTTTCTACTGGAGTCCAAAGCCCCATCCCTGCCTGGCATCTGACTGTTGTTAAATGTCCTGGAATCAGTTCCGACTGACCTCAGATAGTACCGAAGGAGACATGATCCTCACCACCCTTCTTCCGTTTCCTCCCATCTGGTGAGCTGCTGTGTCCAACAACCTTGCAAAGAGAGGGGTTTCTGCTGTTCCTGCTGCGCGGCAACTGTATCAAACATGACGTCCTTCTCCAGGGACTGGTCTCTCCAGTTTAGACGTCAGAAATATGTGAGAGGAAGTCTCGCCATCTTGCTCATAGAAACTTAATCTTTTTTTTGTGTGTGTGGGCATCACTGCCTCTGGTGGTTGTGGGAACTACCCAGTGCTGCTCCTGAGAGCCATCACTGGATTTGAACCGCCAAGCCCACGGGCTGCAGTCCGCACTCAACCATTTACTCCACCGGGGCTCAGCCTGAAACAATTTTATGTCCCTGCAATATTCCCAAAGCCTGGACTGTGATCAAGAACATCAATTGGCCCCCTCCCCCACGTGCCCACCCAGCACCCTGCAGGGCCTGACTTTGGCTCACTGATACACCTTTTCTTTTCTTTTTTTTGCGGGGGGGGGGGGCATCATTGTCTCTGGTGGAAGTGGGAGGTCCAGCTTTGCTCCTGGAGAGCTGCTGCTGGATTTGAACTGCCAAGCCAGTGGGCCGCAGTCCTGCACTCAACCACTATGCCACTGGGGCTTAGCCCTCCTAACAATTAAGCCAGACTTGGATATTACTGGTATCTTTGAGATAATTAGGGCAGATGTCACCATCCCCATTCCAATGACTGGAAGTTGCCATTTCTCTGCAGGGGCGTCAAGAAGGCCAGTGCTTTGACAGCTGGAATGATCCATGGCAAGCCCACGTGTGTTCCAGGGGCTCATTTTCAAACGGCGATCGCTCAGCCTCTCTTCCTTCCTCTTTCTGGGTGGGCTTGTTTAGCCTTTAACATGTTGGTATCAGTTAAACTTGATAACTGTGTGCAGCATCCTAGAATCAACAGGCGAAGAAACCGGGAGATTGCACTGGGACCATTAGTTATTATCTATGCATGTAAAAGAGACGTTCTGGGGGCCAAGCGGTTGGTTATATGTTGGGCTGTGGGTGCAAGATCAGCAGTTTCAGAACCACCAGATGGCTTTTTACTCCTCAAAGAAGTCTTGGAAACGCAGAAGGGCAGTCCTTCCCTGGCCCCAGAGTCGCTGTGAGGTAGCATCAGCCCCCTGGCAGTGAGTTGGAGCTCCTAACGATAAAGGCTGTTCTCTCTCTATGCACGCACTGGAGACGGGCTTAACCTTTTAACCAAGTGCTTGCGGGAAGCACACAGTGGATTCTTTGTAAATGAAATCTTTCTACAAAAATAAATTCACTTCACCAACAAACAAAGCTTCTTTAATGTCCTGCTTTAGCATGATTGCACATTAGCCAGAGGTCCTTGAGAATGAATCACCTACTGCCCTCTAATGCCAGCTCAGGCTCCTGAATTTGTTTTTCTAGTTAATTTTTTTTTTTTTTACAGATAAAGTAATTCTGTCTTGTGGCTTTAATTGTTTTTTAACACAATTTAGACACATTCTCCAGGTAAACAGCTGATGTGTGACAAGTAAGGGCTAGAAGGAGTTGTAAACGTGTTGGAAGTAATTGAGCAGCAAGCTTACTTAGTTCAATACTATCCACCTTAGATTCTGGTACTCCTAACTGAGTCGAGGTAGCAGTTGGATATCACAACACCACTCATGTTCTTCCTTTTAGCCGAGTCCAATGACACTCATAGTGCATCCGTTGCCTTCTGTGACAACAGCTATGTGCACGGCATCTGCGGGACCATCCAACCTTTGCGCATGTCTTCCCTATATTGAATTTAACTTGTACGACACTCAAGGTGCTCCCGCAAGGAAAAAAAAAGACACTCAAAGGACCATAAGTCTCCAAGTTTTTAATCTCCATTCTCACTCTTTGGATGAATGTTGGGAGAAAGTGGAACATGCTCTGAATAAATTCTCCCTCTGATCCTTTCCTCCCCCGATTCATGACTGTTTTCTGAAAACAAGAGGACAAAGGCATGTGAGCTGGTGTGCTAGGCTTCCTGCATCCTGGGAGTCAGGGGCAGACCCAGGCCCAGTGAGCTGCTTCAGCACAGTCCATTACCCTGTCCCCAATGGCCACTCTCATCTACATGTGACAGCGGTGTGGACAAAAACAAAGCACGCAGGCAAAGCCAGCATGTTGATATTTGGTGTCATGGAGATAAATTTTCCTGATAACCAAATGCATTTTCTTTTTCTACATTCTCTCCAGACAGTCTGACGCTAGGTAAACACATTAGAAAATTAGATGGCTCAGAGCTGAGCCCCCGTGGCGTCGTGGTTGTGCGCGGGACTGCGGCCCACTGGGATGGAGGTTCAATTCCAGCAGTGGGGCTGGGCCTCCTACTCCCACCACCAGAGAGCAGTGATGCCAAAAAACAACAAACAAACAAACAAAAAGAATTTATTTAGGGCTGAGCCCCGGTGGTGTTAAGTGTTTGAGTACAGGACTGTGGCCTGCGGGCTTGGCAGTTCAAATCCAGTGGTGGCTCTCACAAGCAGCACTGGGTAGCTCACGACCACTAAGAGGACAGTGATGCCCCCCAAAAAATTTATTTAATATAATCAGAATTTCCAGTAGTCCGATTAAAATGCAATTTAGTCAGAATGGCTTAACAATGCTCAAACATAGAACAAGATCACTTATATAGCATAGAAGTAATAATTTTCAAAAGTTTTTTGACAATAGTTGCAGCCGTACATTGACATGGACCTATCAGAGGTTCAGGCTGGATTCAGGAGAGGACATGGAAAAAGGGATATCATCGCTGATGTCAGATGGATGTTGGCGCAAAGCAGAGAATACCAGAAAGATGTTTGCTTGTATTTAATTGATTATGCCCAGGCTGTATGAACCATAACGCAGATAACCTTGAGAAGAATGGGGACTCCAGAACACTTCACTGTGCTCATGCAGAATTTGTGCCTGGATCAAGAGGCAGATGTGCACACCGAACAAGGGAGTACCGCACAGCGTCACGTCAGGAATGGTGAGCATCAGGTTGTGTCCTCGCATCATACGTCTTTAATCAGAGAAGCTGGATTACACGAACGAAATGAAGAATCCGGTTAGAGGAAGGCTTATGAACAAGCTTTACTACAGAGGTGGCACACCGTTGCTTTCTGGAGGGTTTGAAACACCTGCTGATGAAGAACGAGGATTACAGTCTTCGGTATGCATTATATTTCAAAAAAGAAAGTAAAAATCCTCATGTCTGAGCCAAGAGGTAACATCATGATAAATGGAGAAAAGGTTGACGTTGTCAAGGATTTTTGTCTTTCTTGGATCTCCAGTTAGTACTCCAGAAAGCAGCAGTTAAGAGATCAAAAGATATACTGCATTGGGTACATCTACTGCAAAAGAAGTCTTTAGAAAACGGAAAAGCAAAGATGTTACTTTGAGGAATAAGATGGGTCTGACCCAAGCCGTGACATTTTCAATCTGTTCAGAGGCATACGGACACTGGACCCTGAATAAAGGAGCCTGAAGAAGAATGGACGCATTTGAATTGTGGTGCTGGAGAAGAATATTTGAGTTTCTCATTGTTAAAAAAAATATTTTTTGGCTGAGCCCCGGTGGTGTAGTGTTTGTGCGAGGGACTGCGACCCACTGGGATGGAGGTTCAAGTCCAGCAGCAGCTCTCTAGGAGCAAGGCTGGGCCTCCTACTCCCACCAGAGGGCATGAGGGCCCCCCCCCAAAAAAAAAGACAGCTTTGGTTAAGTAACTCAGGTAGTATGATTAATACCTGTGATAAAATCCTGAAGAAATTTGAAACCTTATGAAAAGCCCCTTCCCCACTTTTAATGTTTATGTAGTATATTATAAGTTACATAAAGTTGTCAAATCAAGCAAAGTGCCAAATTTTCTTCAAGTTAAATTTTGTGTGTGTGTGTGTGTGTGTGTGTGTGTGTTTTGGGGGGGGGGGCATCACTGCCAAGTTAAATTTACATGCCAAAGATGTTCAAATAATAACTGTATCACTATTTTGTTAAATTCGTTGCAAGTTTTATTTCTCTTGACTCTGGTATCATCAAGTCAACAATTTTATCTAAGAACTGAACAAATAGAAAGGCTAACTCTGTGTGTACCAGCTTGTCTTTGTGCAGATGGGTTGTATTAGGCACATGTGGGGAGTTCCCGGGTTTCTAGATCTACAGACCAGATCGCAGTTTTCTTCTGAGTTCAGGACAAATAAATAACCGTTGAGAACAGTAAGTAGTGCCGTTGCCTTTTCTTTTGTAGAGAATGAATTTATTTCAACAGACTAGGACGAGGCTGAGCAAAGCAGCTATATGAAAGAAGACCTTGGGCTGAGCCCCGGTGGCGTAGTGGTTGTGCGCGGGACTGCGGCCCACTGGGATGGAGGTTCGATTCCGGCTCCCAGGAGCAAAGGCTGGGCCTCCTACTCCCACCACCAGGGCAGTGATGCCAAAAAAAAAAAAAAAAAAAAAAACAGAAAGAAGACCTTCTTTTCCTCCTCATTTTGACCCATTGCGGGCAGTGCCTAAGACAAAGTACAGTCAGATGCTCTTAGAAGGGAGAACGGTGAGATTTCATTTTATGTACTTGGCACATGTTATCAGAAGGGACCAGTTTCTGGAGAAGGAGAAGAAGATCATGCTGGGTAAAGTAGAAGAAGATCAGTGAAAAAGAGGAAGGGTTTCAACGGGATGGATTGACCAGGGACTGTGACAATGGATGCATGCATTGCAATGATTAGATGCTCGTGTTATTCTGGGTAGACTAGAGAGACAAATTTCTAACCATGCATTTGTATACAAGAGGGAGTTTTATATAAAGGGTAATTGTACTTTAAGTAACTATCCCAGCCCAGATCAAGTCCATAAGCCTGATATTAGCTCATATGTCCCATACCAATCTATAAAATCCTCTCCAGACTCATGAAACACATGCAATGATGCCAAATGTAAAATGACCACAAGCCAGGGAGTAGAAGTCTTTGGGTCCAATGGTGTTGTAAGCATCTCAGTGCTGGCAGGGGTCTCCACGTGGCTTCTCTATGTCCAGGTTTCTGGCAGCATCAGTGTAGGTCCATGTTGTTTCTCCTCAGGGATGTCTTGCTGGGAGTCAGCCTTGTCAGTTGAGTGTCTCTAAGAGATTAAATGTTGTCAGAGTCTCCAAGGAAGTGAGAGAGTGTCTTCTGCTTCCAAGAAGGAAATACCAGATTTCCCAGAATTCTCAGGAGAAGGCCATTCCCACACCGAGGTCTCATTGGCTATCTCCAAATGACAGGCTAGACTCCACCTCCACACTCTTTTTTTTTTTTCTTTCCTCCACACTCTTAATTCTCAAATTGACACCAGATTGATTGGTCCGAAGGTAGTGAGACCTCACAATGTTTGCTTAGTCAATTGCCCGGTTGTCTACCCCCCTCACAGCTGCACTTGACTAGTGTTAAAAAAAATTGACACCAGATTAGGTGACTGCCACAGTGCCCTAGGGCCAAGTTTATGTCTATTGGATGTGAAGTTGTTGAGAGTTACATGAATACCAGGGCAGATAACAGCAATGGGGAAGAATGAAGGAGTTAGTTGGTAATTGGGCCATAAAGATTAGAAAAACAAATTCTTTTCTTCCCCAAATAGGAAGCGCTTTGTATTGTTGTTTTGTTTTTCAAACCTGACTTTTGAAATACCCTACTAATTGTTTCAACTCTGAGGTTTCCAGAGATGCAGTGATGACATTGAAAGTGGCCTTGGTGAAAACTCTGTCCTCACCCCAATGAGGCTCAGCAGCTCTCTCTCTCTCTCTCTCACTTTTTTTTTTTTTTGTTTTTGGCATCACTGCTCTCTGGCGGTGGGAGTAGGGGGCCCAGCCCCACCGCTGGAATTGAACCTCCGTCCCAGTGGGCCGCAGTCCCGCGCACAACCACTACGCCACCGGGGCTCAGCCCTCTCTCTCTCTTTTTAAAAAGTAACAATATCTCTAAAGAACCAACATGCATAGGAGTGGCGGTTAGACTATAGAAAAGCACACTGGAAATTAAAATCTCATAATCCTGGGCCAACCAGAGGAAGTATTGATATTTACTCATCAACCTGCTTTCCTGCATATGTGTCTAATTAGTCACCTAAGAAATAGCCATTGGGCTGAGCCCCGGTGGCATAGTGGTTGTGAGCGGGACTGCGGCCCACTGGGACGGAGGTTCAATTCCAGCAGTGGGGCTTGGCCTCCTACTCCCACCGCCGGAGAGCAGTGATGCCCACAAAAAAAAAACAAAAAAAAACAAAAACAAAGAAATAGCCATTGACAAATTATTTTCTAACATGCTTTTTTCCCTTTCTAACAATTTTACTTTTTTGGGGCAGGGGTATCACTGCCCTCAGGTGGTGAGAGTAGGAGGCCCAGCCTTTGCTCCTTGGAGCTGGAATCGAACCTCCATCCCAGTGGGCCGCAGTCCCGCTCACAACCACTACGCCACAGGGGCTCAGCCCACTTTTTCTCTTTTATAGGTTATTTTTTTTTGGGGGGGAGCATCACTGCTCTCTGGTGGTGGGAGTAGGAGGCCCAGCCCCATTGCTGGAATTGAACCTCTGTCCCATTGGGCTGCAGTCCCGTGCACAACCACTATGCCACCGAGGCTCAGCCCCTTTTATAGGTTATTTTTGTTTCTTCCAAATTTTCCCCTTTTATAATTAACATATAGAAACATTTTGGGGGTAGGTATTTTCCAGATTATTTCCTTGGCGGTGTGTGGATAGCATCAGGTCTTCTCAGAAGAGTGTCAGAACCTGTTAGAGAACTGTAAATAACTCGGGCATTTTACTATAGTCCACTCTGGGCAGGAGTGGTAATCCCCTCCTCCCCTGGCCTGAGACCCTAGCTGGGTGGAGCAGCTGGGGACATGGGGGGCTACCCCAGGAGGTGGAAACTCTTCAAATCCCCTCACA
>PVJH01042142.1:0-14528 GCA_004026705.1 Nesogale talazaci
AAAAAGAAGAGAGCAGAATGGTTTCTGAGACTGCAATTCTGCACAGGAGTAAAAAGCTTTGCCTTTGCCTCAAAGAGTGGTTGGTGGTTTCAAGCTCATGACCTTGCTGTTAGTAGCCCAATTTGTAACCACTGTGCCTCCAACGCATCTTCTCTAGGTCATCAGGGAGCTGAAAGTTAAAAGAGACCTTATTGTTGGGGAGATTTTTAAAAGAGTGATAATGCCAAGAGATGGTGCAGAAGCACAATCAACACTGTTGGTAGGAATGCAAAATTGGTTCAGATAGTTTAAAAGGTCTGTAGTCTGTGCTGAATTTGGTATGCACAAACCTTTTGACTTCACAATCTCGTGCTCCCATATCTATCCTGAAGAAATTATTTCCCCTATGACTTTATTTCCACCACATGGTGAAATTTTGCAAGACCAAACCCTTCTTCATTGCAAAGATCTTTTTCCAGCAACACAAACTTCTTCAACAACAAGCAATTTCAACAACATGTGAACTTCCCCAGATGAAACACACAGAACTCAGATTGTTGCCCTCTGTGGGGAAAGACACTGGAGAAGCTCGTGTTAGCAGCTAAAAACAGGCCAGGGGCTGTCTGTGGAACAGACCATCAATTGTTCCTGTGTAAGTACAGGATGGAGTCAAAGAACATAAAACAAGTCCTTGAGAACCAAAATATAACCCTGGGTATCTTCCACCTGAGTTCAGAGATTTGCTGCATCGAACCCTGGTGACAGAAGATACGAGGAGCTACAGAATGATATTAAGAACATCACCCTTGAAGAAAGCAAAAGGTCATTTAAAAGACGAGAAAGAAAGACATGCTCAAAGTGGATGTCAGAGGAGACTCTGTACTTGCTCTTTATCACAGAGTAGCTAAGGCAGATGGAAGAAAGGCTGATGTCAAAGAGCTGAATAGAAAATTCCAAAGTTTGGGAAGAAAAAATCAAATATCACCAAGACAGGTGCAAAGATCTACAGTTAGCAAACCGAAGAGGAAGAACACACTCAACCTATATTCAACTGACAGAACTCAACAAAAATTCAAGCCTCGCGTTGCAATGTTAAAAGATTGTGTGGGCCAAATATTGAATGATGGAAGAAGCATCAAAAGAAGATGGACAGAGTGCACAGAGTCACTGTACCAAGAAGAAATACTGGAATTCAACCATTTCAAGAGATCGCATTGGAGCAAGAATCCAAAGTACTGAAGGAAAAAGTTCAAGATGGACTGAAAACATTAGCCAAAAACAAGACTCCAAGAATTCATGGAATACAGTGGGAATATTTCAACAAGCTACTGAACACTAGAAGCACTCATTCATCTATGCCAGGAAATTTGGAAAACAACTATTTGTCCAACTGACTAGGAGGTATCTGTATTTGTACCTATTCTAAACAAAGAAAACCCAGAAATTATAGAACAATATTATTAATAACACATGATATTAAAGGCAAGATGTACCAGTCTAAATAGAAGATTGCTAGACTCTAAGATTATGACCCTTGAATCCCTTCCAGAGATTTTTCTTTTAGCCAAACAACAAACAGACCTACACAGTGACACATAACACGTGTGAGGAATGTGCTCCTCAAAAGAATCCACCATAGGAGACCAACAGGTCTCATTTGCTGAAAACACTAAGTTAAGGTGACTGGAAGAGGAGGGACGACGGATGAACAGAAACCGGGAGCACAAGGAGGAAGTGGCAGAAGTGCTGTTACATTGAAAAGGTCGCAACGAATACCAATGTCCAAAAATAGTGTGTTTAAATTGCTGAATAGAAAGCTAATATGTTCTTCAAATTTTCACCCAACCCACAATAAAACATTCCAAAAAGGAATTCGTTTTTCTAAATTTATGCTTCTCATCTAATTTTGTTTCAGAGTGCACCTTGGATCACAAAAAATGACTTTATGGGAACTGTCTACATTTAACCAAGCCTAAAAGAAGTGCTAAATTGGGAGCTCTGGTGGTGAAGGGATTGCCATGGGGCTGTTAACCACTAGGTCCATAGTTTGAAGCCACCATTCACTCTACAGGAGAAAGATGCAGCTGTGTACTTCTATAGAGATTTAGGAACAGTTTCAGAAACTCGCTAGGGCAGCTCTCTCCTGTCCTGGAGGCTTGATATGAGTTGGAATCCACTCAACAAATCTGGAAGTCACAGTGTTGGTTTCCAGATTTCTGGATTCTCAGTACACTGCTCTTCCATATCCAGGTTGGTGAAATCAAGTTCTCAGTCTTATTGAATGGTCAAATAGGGAAAGATTCCCCCAGACTCAGCGACTTTCTGATCCCTTATGATTATGAGTCATTTTGGAAGGAAATAGTCGGTTGCTCTAGAACTTTGTGGAGCAAAGGGGGAACTTTGTCCTCCTTGTTAATCTAGTGTCTGACCTGTACCCGCTAGAGTCCATGTAGTGCTGCAGCGGGGGACTTGTGCTCATGGTGGGTGATGTTCTCCACCCGAGGATGGCCAACGGTTGTTCTTGGAGGAGAGTAAATTTCAACATCAGATAATTGGGCTTACAGACCCAGCTCCTAACTATATGACCTTGGACAAGCCATGTAACCCATCTGTGCTTTCATTTTCTCATCCCCAAAGGAGGTGTGATAGTTAGGAGAACTGTCCAACATAGATTCCAAAATGACAATCTCTACAGAATCTGTTTGCCATAGTTTTTCTCTCTCTGAGCAATTGGTGGATTCAAACTACCACCTTCTTGGTGAGAAATCAACCACTTAGCCATCACCCAGCCTCCGAACTTGCTTAAGGTCTTTTAGCTGCTAAGTGACAGACTCCTATGTGGGTCTGTCTGGCTGTCAGACAGCTCTTAACCGTGATCATAAAATAGAAATATGTCTACGGCATGAGTATGCTTATTCCTGGGTGCTTATTGGCCTTCATGGAACCAGTACAAATAAGATAACAGCCCAACAGCAGCAAAAGCATTTTCTTCTTGGTGTCTTGGTTTTTCAGCTGGTTGCCGGGTTACTGGGGACACTGATTCGGAAAACTGCATTGGGTAGATACTATAAACTCTAGTTTCCTAGAGCTGATGCTCCATGATTTTCAGCTAATAAGTCATACTTATGTATCCAAGCTCCACATCATCCCGAGGCCTAGTGAAATGAGGTGGGGGTCAGTCATGCCTCCATCCTGTAACCTTCTTTACCACCATTCCATCCCGCAGCATGCTCCATTTTTCACATCTTTACAGAGTTCATTGGTTTACTGCAGTGGCTACAGAGAACTCACCGATCATACATATTAGGCAAGGTAATAGGTTCAGAAAGGCGCAGGATGCAGTTCTTCAGTTAGGACAGACTCATCTGAGCCGCGCCCACACAGCGCTCTCTGGTCTTAGCCTCAGTCTCCTAGCCACGGGTCCCTTGGCCTCTGGTTTGTTCAGGTAACTTTACAAAGTGTTTTACATTCTTCTGATAAGTGCCCCGAAGACACTCCACTCAGCCAGGCATCTCGCCCAAAGGCGCTCACTCCAGCTCTGCCAACCAGGAAGCCCCGCTGTGTTTCAAGCTCCTGGTTCTGTGGCCTCCACCGCAGACACTTCTCGCTACTGCTGGTGGCCCAGCAAGGGCATGCAGCACAGCACTATCTGGGCTCAAAGGTAAAATGCAGTCCCTCAGACAAATGCCTGTGAGGCATCGCACATGAAAGGTTCTGGACTTTCTTGCTCCATAGGCTGGTAAATCGTCCCTCTGTCTGGTGTTCTTGGTTCTCTGGTCATGGCAACCACTGCTCTCTCTGTCACTTCTCTGCTGGTACAGCTCTGTCTCCTGTAGTGGACCATTTTCATGTCATGCCAGGACCTTTGGGTCCAGAGGATACACTCCACTCCCGCTACTTCTTCTATTTTTTTTGTCCAGAAAAAAAAATATGTATATATAAGCAAAAAAAAAAAAATAACAAAATAAAAACCTGTAAGTAGGTCAAGGTCTGTTCATTGACCTTCAGGAGTGTCTCCCAGTTAAGTCCAATGGTGTGCCACATCCTGGCTCCAAAGTATATCCTTGGCACTCCCTCGGGAACTCCATGCTCTGCTCCCTCTGCTGCTCTGCTGCAAGCCCTTCGTGTGTGGTGGGGTCAGACCGCATACAATCTCAACCCTGCTTCTCCATTGTTGTCCCCAAAAGGTCTTGGGGCAGCGTGGGGCGCCATGTTTCATAGTAGGACTTGCCATATGGTCCTCTGTGTGCATTGGCTGTTCTGAGTGGGGTTATTGCCCTCAAGGCTCAGCAAGCCAGGATGCACTCCACTCTCTCCCCCCTCCCCCTTCATTTAATCTCGTGTGCTTTGCTCAGACATGTGCCACTCCCTGAGCTGCAGTTTCAGTGCTGACCTCCAAAGCAAACTCCCCTGGGGAGGGAGAGGTGGCTGTCCATATAGTTGGGAGAGGGGTTGGGCCCTCAGACCCCTCCACTGGCTCCCCTGCTTCTTCTTCTTAATGGTGGTGATGTGCCCCCCCCCCCCCCCCCCCCCCCGCCTTCTGCTTCTGAGATGACTCATAAGGAGAAGGGCAGCAGGCAAGAGGAAGATGTTGACACAGTGGCTTCCTCCATAGGTTTAAAGATGGAGGGATTTTGAGTACGATACAGGGCCAAGCAGCGTTTAGTCCTGCTGTGCACAGGTCATTATGAGTTACTACTGACTCAGCAACCACCAGCAGCAGCACCACAGAATGTCTAAGCTGACCCATCCCCACATTGGAGCGCATATGACCTATCTGCAAGCTCCCACCCAACACCAGTGTCTGGTACCTTACTCACAGTACCAGCAAGATAACCAGCCCCCTTAGTGGATCACAGCATCTCATGCTTCCATAGGCCCAGCTAATCACCTGTAGGAGAACCATGAGGCTTTCTGCGCCTGTAAAGTCCGACAGTCTCAGGCACCCCCAGAGGCAGAACTACTCTGTCCTATTGGGTCACGAAGAGCTGGGCTTGGTGGGAGGGCAGTGGCAGGGTCACCTGGTGGAAGCCATAGCAAGCCAGTCACTCCTGAAAAATCAAGTTTCAAGAAATCGCACAAAAGAATAAGAGAAAAGGGAAAAAACCCTAAGAAAGACAGTAGTCAGAAATCTGTGATTCTTGCAAAATGTGGAGTTTTCACCAGGAGTGAATAAAAACCTCTAGGCTATTTCCTAGAGGCACAAATTACCTGCTTTTTAATCTGTAGATCTGTTCACATTAAAACCACCGCGCCACCACCACCATCAGCATCATCTGCACTTCCACCACTCTCACCCCCATCTCCACCCCCACCTCCACCACCACCACCACTACCCCCCTAAATCTAAGCTTCAGAGGACACTCTGAGCACTCGGGGCAGACACGTGGGCTGTTTGCTTTGAACAAATCATGCAGCTTCCAGTTTCTGCCAACATTGGCTCAGAGAACATGTCTGCAGCACAGAGCGCAGTGATGGCTGGCACACACCGTTCTGTGGAATGAAGTCAGCACTTTGAAAAAGGAAAGATCTTCAAAATAAGAAGAATCTGTGCTCATGACTTCTCTTGATGTTTGTCAGCTTTTACTCCCCAATCCTGAGAGACCCACTGGCGATGACTCAGATTTGGATCTTTTCTTTTTTCTTTTTTTTTTTTTTGGCATCACTGCCCTCAGGTGGTGGGAGTAGGAGGCCCAGCCTTTGCTCCGTGGAGCTGGAATTGAATCTCCATCCCAGTGGGCCGCAGTCCCGCGCACAACCACAGATTTGGATCTTTTCAGTAGAAGCCTGGACCTCAATGCTGATCCATTCCAAAAGGAGTGTCTGTGGACATGCAATGCAGTCAAGTTCTGAATCAATGTTTTTTGCAGAAGAAATAACTGAAAATACACTAATCTGTTCTCAACCACCAAGTTTTTACCCTACCCTTGTCTTTTTTTTTTGGGGAGGGGGGAGCATCACTGTCCTCTGGTGGGAGTGGGAGGCCCAGCCTTGCTCCTGGAGAGCTGTTGCTGGATTTGAACCTCCAAGCCCGTGGGCCACAGTCCCACACTCAACCACTACACCACCGGGGCTCAGCCCCTAGCCTTGTCTTTTCATACAAAACATTACACAGAAACTTCATAGTTATTAAGTGCAGAGTTAAATAATGTAATTTAAATAAGCACAATATTAAAAAAGCATTTAACAGCTACAGTATGGCCCATACTTTGAGACTGATGAGGATCTGGATCTGTGGACGCGGATGTGGAGAGGAGGTATGAGGAGAGAGGAATCCCCTTCCATAGACTCAACTGGTAGCTACTTTTCAGAGTTTTTTCCCCTTCTTTGCATTTTCCCACTAGGACCTTGCTGGCTTTCTCTAAAAAATACCTGTCTAATGTGGTCTGTCGTTGACATTCCCTTAACTGTTTCTGAAAGGGTTTGCTACATTATCGTCAACAATATCGATAACACAGTTAATCAGGTCCTTATTGTGATGATTCTCTAAAAAAAAAAAACAAAAAAAACAAAAAAAAAAACTCTTTCTTAGAACCCGTGTTTTTTTTTAATCTAAAAACAGTACAAAAAAACCCCCACAAAACTAAGACAACTTTAGCAAAACACTTGGGACACAGCTGCAAAAGGTTTAAACCACGCATACTAACAATGCCAACTAACACCGGTGATCAAAACATGAACTGCTTGTGTTTGCACACTTGTTGCATTTCTTTAGGACAAAAATGTTACAGTGATGGATGATTTACCCCAAGGAGATTGTGTAGAATGAGCATACTAACAATTTTTGTTCATGACTCACAAAGCTGTGATAAGAGTTTAGTATGAACCTACAGTCAAAAAAGTTGTGTGGTAAATGGAGAGCTGAGAGGCATCAAAAATGGATATGACTATTTTTATGTAATTGAGAACTAAGCCAACATCAATTTAAGATAAATTGTGGGAACTGATAAAGAATTATAAAAAGCAGAAGAAAGAAGATATGCTCTCGAGGATGCTGTCAGGGTACTGAATGGACTGCATGGATTAATCCTAGGAGTGGCATTATCTTACATGGGACATCTAGTTTTACAAGATAATAAATCCCTTCATGGCTTCAAAAAGTGCAAAAGTTAAAGTATTTCAGAATGTTAGATATCAAACAGTCCATTTCTAGGAGCTGTCTGGTGAATTCTAATTCTAATTCCTCTACAACAAAGGAGACCCCAATTTCACCTGGGATTATAATAACCAAATTTGCATCACTTGATAAAGAACCTCAAAGAGTAACTGAGGCAGTGTGGAAATCTAACTATGAGCCCAGCAAGCAGGCGAGAGTGTCCTGATCATCCTACCGAAAGCACACACCTGAACTTGTACAAATGACAGCCGTATTTTGGAAAGGTGATAGAGAAAGCCGTGCTCATGAAGCTCTCTGCTGAGTTGGCAATGAGCTTGCTCACTGGCAGGTTAATGACAAAGACTATAGGGGGAGAAATTAATAAAATTGGCATGCTTTCTGTTCCTCTTGGCAGAACCCAAGATCCAGGCATAATTGGCATTTGCTCAGTAATAAAGTCAAAAGTGTCACCGACGTTGTTTTAGAGACTGTCCAGTGATCAGATGAATGCATTAGAAGAATGATAATCCAAGGGGCACAGAGTCCAGGATATAAAAATGAATATTTTAATGGTTTTACATAATGCTTAATATTTTACATAACAATCTCACACCATTAAAGTCAAACTGAATGTGATAGTTGGATGATTTTACCTCAGTGAGATATTCCTGGAGAGGGGTGGGGCCAAACCTGTCAAGGAAATGATAGGTAGCTTCACGACACCTCCTTGGGGGTGTCACTCTGCATGAGCGTAAAGGACTGAGGGGTGGCCCATATGGGTCACCCAGGCCACCCTTTGAGCTGTCGATGCCCTGCCTTCTTTCCAGTGACCTTGAACCCACAAGACTCTGCATCCATCTGCTTGTGATCTTCCTGCATCCTGCGTCATTGCCTGCGGCTGCGTGAGTCTGAAGAGGGGCTTACAGACTAGCATCAGACTTAGGAACTTGAGTTGTACTGGGCTGGGATGCCTTCTTGATAAATAATTGCTTCTTGATATAGCATTCTTTTTTTATACATGGGTGAATGCTACTGAATTTTTTTTCTCTAGACAACCTGGCCTTACACACCAAATCAATCCTAACCCACTGCCTACCAGTCGATTCTGTACAGATTTTCCAAGACTGGGTGGGGCCAGACAAGCTCATCTTTCTCCTCGGAAGTGGCTGATGGGTTTGAAACACCAACGGTGAGGTGAACAGACTAACACCCAGCCCACATGGCCCTTAGGGCTCCTCATTGGAGGAAAAGTGACCCTTCATGAGAACTGCAGAGACTCGACCCTGTTGATTATTGGTTGGGAGTTCTTCGGCACATCCTCTGCATCCTCGTGGCCTCAGAGTTCCCACTTGTAGAAAGATGGGCTCAATACCCACGACCTCCAGATGATACTATGGATCCAGCTGAAAACTATCTGGAAAGCCAGGACGCACTTTGCAAATGATAAGTTTTCTCTTCACAATTGCTGTCGTCGAAGTTTTTACTGTGCCAACAATATAGTCTGCGGACTATGTTCAGATGTGCAGGCAGGTCCACACAGCAAAGGCAACCACCATTCTCATCACTGCCATGAGACCCACAGGCGAGTTTGGCCAGGGGCCACAAAGACCTTCCACTTCTTTAGAAGCACTTAACCCTAATATGCTGTGGAAATTTTCACTTTAAACACCATAAAACAAACACCATTTCCTTGTGTCAATGCTGAGAATGGAATTGTAGAACTGGAGCAGCCAGGACTGCTCTGGGGACCAGGCAAGAGAGGTTCCGGCTCATCACCCAGTGCAGGAGGTAGAATTCTGCTGGGTGAACAGGACCACACCTGGCCTGCTTTCCCAAACAAACGCGTGTTAGCACGCAGATGGAACCATTCACTGAGAAATTGTCTTTGGTCCTTTTTTGCACGACATAGCGGCAGAGTTGAGGAGTGTCAGCGGAGATAGGAAATACCAAGCGTATTTACTATCTGGACCTTGATTATGCATCAACTGGATGGCAGGGGGCAGTGTCATAGTAGGTTATGCGTTGGGCTGCAAAACACAACATCAGCAGTTCGAAATCACCAGCGGGTGGTGGTGAGGTTTTATTATTATTATTATTATTTTGGTTTTTGACAGAAAGAGTTGGCCAGCTCTTGCTTCAGAGGGTTCCAAGGATCCCAAACAACACAAACAATAGGTTTTTTTTGAAGAACACATCACAGCTGTCTCTTGGGCAATCAGTACTGGGTGCTGTTGAGACCAGGGCTCTGTAGAGACCAGGGCTGGGCTGGCCTCACGCCCTAGGTCTACACGCTTCCTGCAGTGCAACAGGAGGAACTACAACGTGACGGAAGTGAGATAGATCCGAGACTTGACTGCTGCTGCCTTAGTGGGCCTTGGGTGAGAGGAGGATCTGATCGCCATGAGCCCATTGCTGCCAACTCCAACACAAGCCACCCTGAAGGACAGAGCCGCAGTGCTCCTCAGGGCTTCTGGCTCACTGGGTTGGCTGCCCAGTGCTTAACCAGCTACGTCACCAGCCATCTGTTACCAGGGCGCAGAAAACAAAAGCAAATTCACTCCCGTCGAGGCCATTCGGACTCCGGGTGACCTGTCGGGCAGGGTAGACCTGCCCCTGGGGGTTTCTGAGACTGTAACTCTTCGTCGGTGTAGAAAACGCCCTCCTTCTGACGACATCGGGGTGCAGAGGAGAAAAGACAAATTAATCCACTTGCCGGGTCTTTCATCTCACCGTGACGGGCCTCCTTGCTGCTCCGAGCTGTGATTCCTGGCTCCAGGGCTCGCGGATTGGCATGGTGCTCTCGACAGATGCACATGGCAACTGGGGGACATTTCACAGCATCAAACAACTCATTATTTTAAACAATTTCGTATGTCGGGCTCGATATAGCGCACATAAAAGGTGACACGCTCTTTACATTGGCAGCTAGATGGACACGGAACTGTACTCTTGGGAAGGGCTTCCCTTGCGTAAAAAAGGTTGAAATGATTGTGATTGAACTGTCTCATATTGGTCCCATGAGTCTTTGTGTTTTGCCTTTTAACTTAAGGGGTGCAGCTTGCATCTCTTCAAAGGAAATAGATTTTTGAGGAAAGGGATAGTTAAGCATTTTAAAGATATGATTGAATGATAGGATATGTGCGGATTATGCCAATAAAACTCTTAAATAAATAAAAGTTTTTTTTAAATCAGAATCTTGGATGAGTTTTCATTTACATTATTTAATGAGGTAGCATTCAAAATTTTCACACATTATCATTGCATTGCAGTTCTATAACATCTTGAGCATTACAATTAAGAGATTAAAAATTCTCATGTGGTCCTGAGTTTGGGGTTTTGGCAAAACTGAAAATAATAGGCCTGTGTCTGATTATTATTATGTTCTTAATTTAGACAGCAGATGGGACAGCAACAGGGTAGAATCATTAATGTGATTATTTTCTGGCCCTCTCTCCTGACTCCCCTCTCTCTGGTAGGAATGATGTTGATGCTATTCTACTCCAGTACTTCTGGGGAGCCATTTCTCTGGGGCAAAAAAGGGAAAGAAGAGTTCTCTTCCGTTTTAGGACTGTCGGACCCATTTAACTTTGCTCTCCAAGTGGGTTCTGACGAACCAACGTACGGTGGCACTGCAGGTTAGGTGTCGAGCTGCCAACAGCCAGAGCAGTAATTCAAACCCAGCAGCCCCTGCTCAGAGGACAGGTGAGTGAGTCTGCAGGCCGCTCCCATGAAGACTGGCAGCCTCGGGACTCCAGAGCGCAGGTCTTCTCGGTCATGCAGGGTGGTCCTGAGTCGATGCCCACGTCCAGCAGCCATCTACAGAGCAGAGTGGCACTGCCTCTATGGGTTCCTGAGATGGCACATACCTCTTGCTGGGGATAGAAAGTGTCCACTTTCTCCCTTTAGTGGTTTCAAACTGCTGACTTTGCAGTGAGCAGCATCACGTGTAACCCACCGCGCCCCCAGGGTTCCGGATGGCAGTGGCTCTTAGGGAAGCGGGAAAGGCCTGGTAGTTCACAGAGGAAACGCTCAGCTGCGAGCTGAAAGATTGTTGGTTCAAACCCTGCCAGGCGCTCCCATGACGATCACGACCACGAGAGCCCTCTAGTTTCCGTTCGCCAAGAGTCGGGGTCACTCAGCCAGCTAACAGTGAAAGCAGTGTGACAGTAATGTCCTCAAGAAGGAGGTTCAGCAACACGAAGTTCTCTGCCTCCTTGCTGAGGCAAGGTGGGGGCCAGGAGCAGAAAGCGGGGGCAGCTGGCCGCCTGGCCACAAAGCTAGCTGTTGTCTCACAGACGGCTGCCTCCCCTGGGGGGCCATTAAGACCAGCCAGTGACAACCAGAAGCTGCTTTTCGGGTTGATGGAAAGAGATACACTTCCCAATCCACCCCAGGGGCTCCTGGAGTGCTGGGGCAGGCCGGTTTAATGACCAAGCGGGCTTCAGGGGCTGAGCTCAGGTGTCTGATTAATACGGCAGACAGGTAAATCTACAACTCGCAGTTCTGTGACAGAAGCAATTGAAATAGAAGAACAGAGAGGAAGAATAGCATAATGGGCGAGTGCGTCGCCTGCTGCTCTTAGTGCTAGTTCCATACACACTGTCCAAGCCCTAGGAGCCACAGCAGTGGTGGAGCATGCAGTGGGCTGCGGACCACAAGATGGCCAGTTCTCCCCCATCAGCAACTTCGAGGAAGAAAGATGAGCTACAGGCTCAGCCACCCTCAGGGGCAGTTCTCCTCTGTCATATAGGGTCACTGTGAATGGAAGCTGGCATGATGACAGTGAGTTTTATCTGGTTTTAAAAACCGATTTACAGCCATGAAAACCCACAGAGGCAGCTCTACCACCACCACCCCTCTTTAGGGTCAATTCCGAATTGACTTGATGGCGGTGACTTCGGATGCACTTTCTCCACCTGAGCCAGAGTCCTGTTGGCCTAACAGTTCCTCCATGGACTGCTAACCACAAAGTCAGCGGTTCAAAACCACCTGCCGATCTGCAGAGGAAAGGCGAGGATTTCTACTCCCATAAAGAGTTAAAGTCTCGGGGCTGAGCCTCCGTGGCATAATGGTTGTGCACAGGACTGCGGCCCACTGGGATGGAG
The DNA here is from genome assembly GCA_004026705.1 of Nesogale talazaci. Lineage (NCBI taxonomy): Eukaryota > Metazoa > Chordata > Mammalia > Afrosoricida > Tenrecidae > Nesogale > Nesogale talazaci. Next base: position 12,181 of record PVJH01042142.1, read on the forward strand.
GTTCAATTCCAACTCCACAGGAGCAAAGGCTGGGCCTCCTGCTCCCACCACCAGAGGGGAGTGATGCCTAAAAACAAAAAGACTTACAGTCTCAGAAACCCACCGGGGTGGTACTTCCTGCCTTAAAGGGTTGTGATGAGTGGGCATCAACTCGATGGCAGTGAATTTAAGTTTTGAAAGGCCTCAGCAGGCTTCGGCAGAAGCACTTAAGAAGGACACTCAGCAAATGCAGGGCTGAATGCAGAGCCAAACTAATACCCAGCTCCTGCCCCTGAAGTGGAATAGGTCTGAGGCAGGTGGCCTGCAGGCCTTCAGAAGATCCCCGGCAAGACTGAGCCCTGTGTTTCCCAGTGGAAGCTCTTTCGCCAATGCACTGTTTCATGGATTTTCCCCTTCCCCTGTTTCACTTCTCCATTCCCACCCCTCCACCCTCCACCCCCTGGACCCCAAGCTCCCTAAACTTACCTTCCAAATTAACTGTCTGTGAACCCTTATCTCAAAGATCTTTACTTTGGGGAGAATTCAAAGAAGTGAGGCGGGCTCTAAGAACAGACTCGATAGATTTAGATGCTGAGTCTGATGCTTGCTGTGTGACTTTAGGTAACATACTTAATTTTCTGGTACCACAGATGTCCTGCGGTGAAAAGAAGAGAATCATTTCACCAATCTCATGAAGCTGTTGTAAACTGTACATGAGATATTATTACTACATGCCAGGTGCTCAGAAAGATGGGTCCCTAAATAATGCCTGTTCTTTTCATAAGTTCTTGTTCTTTCTGTTGCATAGTACTGAAACAGAACCAGGGAGCCTCTGCGTCTCCTGGTTTTGAGCTTTGTTCCACATTAGCTCAGTTGCTTATAGAAAGGTTTGGTTTTGGGAGTCTACTGGGAGGTACCTTAGAAGGAAAGCCTAGTGATGACTTCTGCAAGATTATCTATTAAAAACCCCGATGGAGCACATTTATACTTTGATATGTACAGGACATGAAGCCCTGACTGTGTGGTGAGCTGCTAACTGCAAGGTCCGCTGTTTGAAACCACCCATGGCTCTGGACGAGAAAGATGGAGCTGTCTACTTGCATCAAGAGTTCAAGTCTCAGGAAACCACAGTGGCAGTTCTGCTCTGTCCTGTGGCATCACTCGGAGTGGGCAATGACTCAAAGGCAGTGTTGTTGTCTTTGTTGTCTTTCTGTAGGGTCACCCTGAGTCAGAGTTGATTCCATGATAAATGGCATGCTTTTGTTGTCTGTTTTTATCTGATTACTTGAAACCTTTGATTGTGAATTAGGCGCAGGCTTACAGAGCACATCTTAATTTCACATTCAACAATTGATTCACATTTTATTTCAGCTCATCCATTGCCATCCCCTCAAGGTGCCATCACCTACCCCCTTCTTCTGTGTGTATCCTGTTCCCACTCCTCCTTCTTCCCCACCCTCTACATTTTTGTTGGGTCAATGCTGCCTCTTTGTTCTTAAATGATTGCTTATTCTGAGACCGGGGAGAGTGACTAAGAGCCAGATCTTGGCAGTCCCACCACTCTATCCCCCCAGTAAGCCCAGTCTCTTCCGAGTGTGGGTTTGCTGCCATATCTTTCTCCACGTCCATGCAAGCTCCTTCAATGTGATTCTTCTTAAAGTCACGGGGAGTGGTAGCTGGGTACCATCTAGTTCTTCTGGTCTCAGAAGATTGTGATGTGCGGCTGAACGCTTGTTCCTTAAATGGCTACCCATGAGCTTTCGGACCCAACTGCTACTCACCGAAGTAAGTGATGTTCCGCCAGTCGACTTCCGTGTCCTCTGAGACTATTGTCCCGAGTCCCTTGGCCCCAGTGACTCATTCCCTCAAGGTGTTCTACTATGTTTAAAAAGTTTTCGTTGCTTTGCCTTCTCTGAACGTCAGCTCAGTCATGTGTTTTCAGGAGTTTTGTATACATATACAAACATCCTTGGTCAAATTTCTGTATTTGTGGATGGGTGTCCTAGTTCCCTCCCACCTCTTTTCAGACTTTGCGTCCATCCAAGCATCTACTTGTAACTCACTACCGTATTTCCTCTCTTGCCTTTAGCTCTTCTTGCAAACTCTCCAGTGTCTTCCCCCATCTCCATCATCTCCCCTCACCTTCCTCTTACTGTGTATTGCCTTCCCCCTCAACTCAAGTTAACACTTGTCTACCCTCCAACCTGTGACTTCCCCTCCCTCTCTAACCTTCTCACTTCTAGTCACCATCAAAGAGCATTTCTTTTTGTGGGGAGACTCTTTCTTGACTTTTTGCCATACTGATATCATGCAGAATTTGTCCTCCAGTGATGGCCTCATGTCGCTCAGTGCGGCGTCCCTCAAGTTCA
>PVJH01042143.1:0-14514 GCA_004026705.1 Nesogale talazaci
CTCACCCAGCAATGACCCATGATGCCCTTGCCGGGGGCTGACGCTGCTGGGCTGATGGCTGTGGAAAGAATAAGACAGGGGCTGAGCCCCGGTGGCGTAATGGTTGAGTGCAGGACTGCGGTCCACTGGCTTGGCAGTTCAAATCCAGCAGCAGCTTTCCAGGAGCAAGGCTGGGCCTTCTACTCCCACCAGAGGACAGTGGTGCCCCCCCCCCCCCAAAAAAAAGAATAAGACAGTCCGTCTCCATGCAGCTTGGAGTCCAGCAGCGGTCAGCCAGCCAGCACAAATAAATAAATAATAGAGTCAAGTAATATGCGGAAACTCCAGCGGGTAGTAACAAGTGGCTCAGAGGGGTGATAACTATAAGACCCACAGTTTGAGCCCCCCAGCTGCTTCATGGAAGAAAGATGAGGCTGGCTGCTCCCCTAAAGATTTGCAACCACAGAAACCCCCCACAGAGTCGCTATGAGTCAGAATGGACTTTGTGGCTGGGGGTTTTGTTGTGGCGTGTCGAGATAAGCAGGGTGGTACAAAGCGTGAGTGGTTAGAAGCATCCAGAGGCGCCTCAGAAGAAAGGCCTGGCAATCTCCTTCCGAAAAGCCAGCTGCTGCAAGCCTCGTGGAGTCCTGCTCTGCGCTGACACACGGGGTGGGGGTGGGAGGGGACTGACTCCCAGGATTCAGCGTTGACTCCGTGGGAACTGGCTTTTTAGAGAGTGAGGGCTCAGGGGAAACCAAGCAGGACCCGGGGCTGGAGAGGACAAGGCCGTTGTAGGAACAGTGGCCAGAATGGAGAGACTCTCCACGGAGGGGACCGGAGCCGAAGCTTGGGCTCAGTGTGAACACAGACCAGATGGCTGCGAGGGGAAGGGGGGTCCGGGCAGGAGGAACGGTGTGCAGAGTGGCCCCCAGACGGGCCTGTTCGAGGAGCCCCAAGGAACCTGGGAGGTGGGAATCATGGGAAAGGGAGAGAGTGCCCCCAGCTGTGTTTCTCAGCTGCTTCCCATGACATAGTGGTCACCTACATCAGGTGTATCAGTTGTTTTCCCCCTGGTGGCATGGAGGTTGAGCACATGAGTGCCTGCAAGCTGAGCCGAGGCGGTGGTCCGGAGTTCATAGACACTGGTGCTTGTCTGCCCTGCAGGTATTCAAGACAACAGCCACTCTTAGTGCTGAGGTCAGCGGAACTGCCCCTCTGCCTCCTCTAGCCACTCTGGGACTGGCGATCCCTGGCTCAGGTCAAGGACCTGACATCATCCCCCAAGCCTTCCTCTCTCTCTGTCTCACTCACATTCCCACCGCTTCTGCTACCTTCTCTGCTGCCATCTGGCTCAGGCCCCCCTGCCAGCCCCCGGCCTGTTGCAACAGCCATTGTCCATCCCCCCCTTGTCCTCCTGGGCCTGCGTGCAGCGGGTGGCGGGGAGCGTGGACGGGACACCGGGGAGGCGGCACCAGCAGTGAGAAGGCAGCAGGGGAGACGCACGCGGACTCTCGGTGGAAACGGACATCCTGTCACACCTGATCCTTCCTGTCCCACTGACCCCACTGCCCCTGGGGACAAGCTCCTGACAGGCACCTGGCCTCGTCCCCTCCCATCCGGTCTTGAGCAGTGTGCTTCCTCACTCGTGGCAGGTAGCGGGCGCTGTTCTTTCGGCACGCGTTGTTGAGGCAGGGGTGGGGGATGGGGGGGGTGAGTAAGAGCGTTGGCTGAGGCAGCACAGCCCCCAGGCCCCTTCCATGTTGAGTGGGCACCAGTAGGGAGCTCCAGCGCACACTCCTGTGGGCAGGCATCCGCACCCTGGCCGTGAGATCTACCGAAAGGCTTCCGGATCTCTGATGATGATGATGATGCCTTCCTGCCGGCGCGCTGGCCCCAGGCCTCCAAGCTTGGTGAGGGCAGGGCACACTCAGGGTCCCACCCTTCCCCCCTGCCCGGCAGGAGGGGCTGTGTATCCGGCAGGCTGATTCTGACGGTAGCGCTGCCTCTGAGGCTTTCTCGGCAGGACTCGGTCAGGATACAGATTCTGCTGGATTTCAGCGGCCAGCCTTTCTGTTCTCAGCCCACTGCACCACCAGGCCCCCCTCCTCCACCGCAGGCCTGGGGCGTGAGAAACGTTGGTTGGGAATCAAGGCGGTGGGAGTGTGCTCCAGGCAGCCTCTCCGAGGAGCTCTGAGGGCTGCCCGTGAAGGACAAGTTCCCGCTCCCTCTTGATGATGTCCATGTGGCGGGGAAGGCGGGTTGGGAGGCTGCCAGTCCTCAGTCTGGGTTGTAAGACGTCCAGCCAAGCTGCTCCCCCAGAGGCCCTTGAACGGATCTCATCTTGATGGCCTTGGGGCCCCAGGGAGGAGACACCAGGCCCTCTCAAGAGCTAGACACACAGAGGCCTCCCCCGCGCTGCCCTGGCATTTCGGGGTCATGACCAGAACCAGATGGGGACCGAGAGATGCTGCTTCCAGGCCCTGATGATGAGCCTCGCGCTGTCCCTCCCAAGAACCGTGTCGCCATAGCAACCAAGCCTATGTGCAGGAAGGCTGGCTGCCCTGAGATTGGGACCACAGACTCTGGAGTCCCCCAGGGGTTCCCGGGGCCCAACCTCTATGTTGCCTGGTCCTGAGTGAGCCCGGTGTCTGCTCAGGAGGCACATGGCTCCAGCTTTGCTCAGCAAGTCTGCAGGCTGGAGAGGGGCAGGCTTTGGGGGAGTCTTCAAAGGAAACAAAGATGGGTTGATATTTCAGCCCTGGGAGACATGACGAAGACATGAAGAAAGGCAGCCACTCAGGGAAGAAACAGGCAGGACAGGCAGCGTGGAGGCATTGAGCCCGGCATGTGGTGGGACCTTTAGGGGCCGGTGCCTGGCTGCTACCGGAAGCACCTTGGAAGCGAGGCCCACCATCTCTTTCCCAAAGCTCCCCCATCGAGAGCCTCCCGGAGCACAGGTGCAAACACACGGGGGTGGACATGAGCTGAAGTCCCTTCATCGCCTCTGGCTCAGCTTGTTTTCCATGGGCCTGAAGAACCGTGGCTGTCGTGGCCTGAAGTACTGTTGTCACCCTCCCTGTGCTGTGTGCCTGCAAGAGCTAGCTCAGCAGATGGCATCCGATCCAGGGAGTCGGGAATGGTCTGCGGTGGGCTGGGCAAAAGGTTGGTCGGTGAAGCTGCACTGAAGGCTGGGAAGGTTCTGGAGAGCAGCCTGCAGAGTGGCTGGAAGTCCTCGGGAGCGTACGATGTTAAGCGGCAGTCAGGGGCTTTGACACTTCCCAGGCCACACCAGTCTTTGTGGCCGAGGTGCCCGGCGGGGTGACTGCCGTGTGTTGGCCAGCAAGGGAAGCAGGTAGAACCGCCGCTGCAGGTGAGCTCGTGCCGCCACCCCAGAGACAACACTCCTCCCAACACAACCCAGGGAGGCGCCGGGCAGACGGTGCTTACTGGCAGTCAGCTCAGCTAGAGAGGGCAGCTGATCGTGCCTTCCAAGCAGAAGCCCAGGCTCAGCTCCTGGCTACCGTGGACCTTATGTTCAGCACCACGAGTGTGTCCGGGGAGGTCTGCACCTTACAATCATGCTAACCTGGTTTCAGCGCCGTTTCCAACTCAGGGGACTAGGCAGAGAGGCCCGGCAATGTGTTTCAAAAGTTAGCCGGTGAAAACACGATAGATCAGAACAGGCTGACCCACCACCGACCAAGAGGGGCGCAGGGCCCAGCAGCGTGGTGTCTTGTTGTCCCAGGGTCACTCTGAGTTGGGGAGTGAAGGACACATCAGGACGACTGGGGCGCACCCCTAGTTTGCCAGGCTCTGCCCGGGAGGCGTGCGTGTACACGGTGTGACGCGTCCTTTCCTGCTGGTCAGACTGGCTGGAGCCTTAGCTCTGTGACAGCCGAGAAGATCCAGAAATGGGACGCGCCCGGGCCCACCTGTGGGCTAAGGAAGGAGACTGGCAAACTCTGCTGTCACCCCTTGTCGTCCCAGAGAACGCCACGGCCAGCAGGAGCGAGGCGGAGCGGAAGGCCCAGGTCTACTACCGAGCGTGCATGAACGAGACCCGCATCGAGGAGCTCAAGGCCAAGCCCCTGATGGAGCTGATCGAGAAGGTGAGTCGCTGCACACTTCCTGCCTAGCCTCTGCCTGCCCTCGGGCTCCCACCCCAGCTGTCAGGTACCACGGGCCCGGCCAACGCGCCCCCCGCCGGACCAGGGCCGGAAGCCTGTCTGCTAGCATGTGTACGTACACACACACACACACACACACACACACACACGCACACACCTCTGTGTAGGTGAGCCTGTGTTTGGATGGGGCTGCGTGCCAGCGTCTGTTGTGGACGCCTGTCATGGATGTGTGTCTCTGCATCTGGGGGAGGTGGGGGGTAGGGGCTGTATCCACAGGGAAAACATGACTCTGTGTTGCTGCTTTCCTCTCTCCTAGGTTGTGTTGATCTGTGTGCAGTCTTGAATTTGTATTTTGATAAGTATTATTTTCTTGCGGTTTACTATTCAAAAAGTCAACCATTGACAGGGAGCGTCTCCCTTCCATCCGCTGCCCCGTGGCCCCGCCCACAGGGGGCAGCCTGGACTCAGGGTTCCCTTGTCAGGATAAGTCTATGTTCCCACCCAGGCATGCTTGCTATCCCCTTGGCAGCTCCTCACCCTCAGTCAGGGCCTCTAGGCCTGGCTCGCGCTCACGGCAACACCACGTATAGCAGAACAGAGCACTGCCTGGTCCGTGTTTCGGACTGGCCCTTCTAAAGTGACCAGACGGCCCGCTTTTTAACAATTTAAGAACGTCCCACGACGTTTTAAAATTAAAATAAATATATTACAATACAATTTTTGCGTTCTACGAACATTTTTGTTGCTCCATATAGACCAAATTTTTAATCAAGAACTCCCCCGCCCCACCCCCCGCCCTTCAATGTGTCCCGCTTAACATCTGGCCACTTTACAAACCTGAAGATCTCCTCTTCGGCATGATAGCAGACACTGGTCTGCTGCAACTCATAAAGTTTTCACCTGCCAGATGGTTTTTAGAAGTAGGTCGCCAAGTCCCCCTTTCTAGTCTGCCGTGTTCTGGACATTTCACGGAGACTTGCTCACCCTGGGGGCCCTGCTGGTATTTGAAAGGTTGGAGGCGTAGCTTGCAGCACAGTAGGGACCTGCGGGCCGCCACAGAACGACAGACCGACAGCTGGTGATGGCTCCTCAGGAGGGTCCTGAAACCCAGCGACATCACCTATCAAATCAGCTGCAAACCCAACCTTCCTAACCCCTCTCCGCCCCACAGCTCGGGGGCTGGAACATCACAGGGCCCTGGGACAAGGACACCTTCCAGGACACTCTGCAGGTGGTCACCGCCCACTACCGCGCCTCTCCCTTCTTCTCTGTCTATATCAGCGCCGACTCCAAGAACTCCAACAGCAACGTCATCCAGGTGAGCAGCTCGGGGCACAAGAGGGCGTGGCCCCGGGGCCCCTCTGGAGGTGGGCAGGTGCAGGGTTGGAGATTGGCTTGCCCTAGGCGGCAGCCCTTGGAGTTTTCTCAGACCCTAAGTGTGGGACTTTAACAACCAAGAGACTCTAGCACGAAGTCAATGTGCCTTTACAGTTCTGATGGCTTCTTGAGGATGCCAAAGGTGATGTCACCTCCTGAGCATGGCTAGAGGCACCTCCTGGGTATCTCGCTTCTGGATCTGGGGGAGGGGGAGCCTGGGCTGGGAGTGCCTGTCCTTGTCCCGGGCAGGTTCAGACGGAGAAGCCACACTCACATTGAAGCTGAGCAGAGCCACCAAGACCAAAGGCTCAGGTGAGGGCACTCCCAGCCCAGGCTCTCCCTCCCCCAGATCCAGAAGGGAGACACCCAGGCTGAGGCCCTCAACCCCCTGTGTGTCCTCTCTGAGCTGCACCTGCCCCAAGGCAGAGCTAGAAGACCCCAGTAGTAATTACTGGGAGTGGACTCTCCCACGCCACCTTGTGCCAGAAGAGAGAGGGGCTTCTTACTTCCATCCAGATTTACGGCCTCAGAAACCCTCAGGGACCACCCACAGGCCACTCGGAGTCTCCATGGACTCCGGCTGTGATCTTGAGTTGGGGAGTTCTCCCACCTTGAGGTGGGGACAGGGAGCCAGCAGTACTCCGTGGCTCTGCATTCCAGCTCAGAGAGCTGGGTGGAGCAGAAAGGCCGAGGAAATTGGCCTGAGAGTTGAGTGCATGTGACCATCTTGGGAGGTGTTTGGCCCTGCGCCAAGGCTGGGGACCATTTTTTTTCTGTGGCATCACTGCCCTGGTGGGAGTAGGAAGCCCAGCCTTGCTCCTGGAGAGCTACTGCTGGATTTAAACCATCAACCCTGTGGGCTGCAGTCCCACACACAACCACTGCACCACCAGGGCTCAGCCCAGCTGGGGGCCATTTCAGGAAGAACGTGGGTCTATGCAGCCAGCCAGCAGGGCTCAGAACACCTGCTGCTGACCTTATGTGGGTGGGCATGCAACTCCCATATCTGGGGGTCCCTCCCCAAGGGTGGCCCCAACTATAGGCTTGTCCTGCTGGAGTCCAGGAGGGTCCCCAGATGCCGCTTGCCAGCTGCTCCTGCAGGCAAGTGGAGGCGGGCTGGGGGCCGGCCCTGGAGGGTCCCCTCTCACATATGCCTTTCTCTCCAGGTGGACCAGTCCGGCCTGGGCTTGCCCTCAAGAAACTATTACCTGAACAAAACCGAAAATGAGAAGGTGGGTGTGCCTGTTCAGAGAGGGAGTTCCTGAGTCCAGCCCACCCCTGAGCCCACAAGTCTTACCTCGGGGGTCACAGGTCAGGATCCTCCCAGCTGGTCATGTCCTGTTCACCCAGCTTGGGGCCCAAAGGACAGAGGACAGGTGTCCCCTTTGCCCAATCTAAAAAGGAGGCAGCACGCACTGCCCCCACCCCATGTTGGGCTCCAGACTTGGTGTGCACCCTGCAGAGGCGGCACTGGCCTGGGCTTCCTTTGCCGCCTCTGACCAATGGGTATGAGCATGACCTTGCCTTTCCGAGAGGAAGGAGTAAGGCTCAGAAAGACCAAGCCATCTGGCAGAAGTCATACAGCAGAGAGGGGTGGGGCTGGGGTTGGACTGCAAACCTTCCCCTTCCCCTCCGAGTGGCCGGCCCCTCCATGTCCCCAAGAGACCCCACCTGAGGTCACCCGCGCATTCCATCATGCCACCCACTTGGGTGGCGCAAGCCCCGACTGTCTGGCAGACAGAGCGGTGAGGAAGGCCCAGGGGGTTGCTGCTCCACAGAACTGAGAGTCGAGTTGCGGAGACAGACACCCGCCAACGACGCACACCATGCCATGTGCAAAGTGAAGGGTGGACCGAACGGTTCGCACGGGCCTCGTTGAGCTCGGGGCCTGCCGGCTGAGAGAGGCTTGCTGAGCCCCAAGCACCGGGAGACTCAGCCCTATTGCTGCCTCTCCTGGAATGGGTAGCAGGGAGGACGTGTGCGCTGGGACCCGTGAACCTTTCCAGGGTGGGCTCCCTCCCTCCGAGGGCGGGGGAGCGCGGTTGGCGCAGGGCCCATGGCCGTCCTTCCCAAGCAGATCCTCGGGTCCCTTCCTGGCCCAGGCGGCAGTAGGTGGCGGCCCTTCCCTGATGGTTGGGGGCCCCGGGGTCCTCCCGCAGGTGCTGACTGGCTACCTGAACTACATGGTTCAGCTGGGGAAGCTGCTGGGCGGGGGTGACGAGGACGGGATCCGGCCTCAGATGCAGCAGATCCTGGACTTCGAGACGGCGCTGGCCAACATCACCATCCCCCAGGAGAAGCGGCGGGACGAAGAGCTCATCTACCACAAAGTCACGGCCGCCGAGCTGCAGGTACCGGGGCCCGTGCAGGGCAAATGATCTTGCTCCCGGGTGTACTGCCCCCACAGCTGGCAGTTCCCATCTGCCCCGTGGGTGCTGCAGAAGAAAGGCCTGGCCATTCCCTTCTGCAGGATGGCAGCCGCTGCTATGATCCAGCAGAGTGTAATTCTACTCCGACATGTGGAGTCGGCACCTGCTTTTTTTGTTTGTTTGTCTGTTTGTTTTCTTTTGGGGGGGGGCATCACTGCCCTCTGGTGGGAGTAGGAGGCCCAGCCTTGCTCCTGGAGAGCTGCTGCTGGATTTGAACCTCCAACTCAGTGGGCCACAGTCCCACACACAACCGCTACGCCACCGGGGCTCAGCCCCACCACCTGCTTTTAAGGCAAGGACTGGTGGCTCGTCAGCACCTGGAAAGAACTCTAGGAAGGAGGGATGGGACCCCTCCCCAACTCAGATTGGAAACTGAGACGCAGAGAGGCAGCCTTATCTGCCAAAGGCCACACAGTTAGTTAGTTAGTAAGTGACTCTAGTCTCTTCCCACAGGCCGGGCTGCTGTTTGGCCAGTGGTCTTTCCCAGGACAGACGCCGTGAGCACCGTCCTTCTCAGACACATGGGCGGGCTTTTCCCAGTTGTCAGGCACTAAGCACTATGCAGCCCGCCTGGCACGCAGTCTGCTCATAGGCACGAGGTGTGGCTGCTCTCACCAACTCCCTTGTCCGGGCCAGGGCCCAGGGACTTGCTCACAGCTTCCAGGCTCCTCGGTGACAGAGGGGCTGAGACGCAGGAAAGGGCTGCTCTTGGATAAGAGCATTCGCATGGGGTCAGCGTTTCCTCCTCCCCTGGAAACGTTTGTGAAGGAGCAGAGGCCTAACCAGGAGAGAGCTTGAGAAGCAATGGTGCCGTCTGGGCTCCAGGCTGACCTCTGGTGGCTGCTCAGGGCGTGCAGGCGGCGAGCGAGTGCCTTCTGTCCCCTCTTTCCTGTTCATCAGCTGACCTTGACCTGGCCTGGCCCCAGGGTCACAGAGGAGTCAACCTGCCTCTGTTCCCTGTCTTTGGGCTCCCTGCCATCATCTCCTCCCCCTGAATTATCTATAGCCTCTCCCTTCTGAGCTTGCCAATAAGCCACCGTCAGCCTCTCTGCACGAGTTTGGCTCAGGTCCTGCCTCTTGGGAAAATGGTCCCCTGCCCTTGTGCCCTTCAGACACGTGTGCATCGCAGGAAAGAGACCCAGTCCCTGTTTCCAAGCTGGTCGGGGACACTGATCAGGAAGAGCTAGGAGTCCCAAGTGAACTGAGACAAGGACGTGGGGCTCAGGAAGTCAGGGCTGGGGAGCGGGCAGGGAGGGGCCTTCCACCTTTGGGTGGCGTCCCAGGCAGCAGAAGAGCCCGTGTGGAGGCCTGCAGGTGAGGGAAGGCAGCCTGGCTTCCTGCCGGGCGGCAGCCATCCTCTAAGTGCCCAGAGAAGTTGGTATCCAGGGGACGTGGTGCGGAGGGGTTGTGGGAGAGATCCACAGCTGAGTTGACACTGTCTGCTCTGGGCCCAGGAGGTTGAGAGAAAGGGTGTTTGTGCAGCAGTCACTTGGTTTGCTGCAGCTGCCCCGTTCTCACCCCAGAGGGGCCGCAGCAGTCCCTCCGCGCCCCGGGCTCACGGCTCTCTGTCTACTAAGAGCCACAGTCATGGAACTGCATCCCTGATCAGGTGCATGACCCAGAAGAGCCTCCCACTCGCCCCCAGGCATCTGTCGCCATTGCTTCAGCTCTGTTCTTCCAAAACAGATGGAAAAGGCTTCCCCACCCACCCGCCGCCACATTCACTGTGGGGGGAGGGTCTGGAAGAGGCAGCAGCCTTGAGTGGTGTGAGCCCTGAGCCTGCAATGAGAAGACAGCTCGCCACTAGTTGTAGGCCTTGGGTCCGTTGCATAACCCAACTCTCTGAGCCTCGGGCTTTGCTCATTCGTTCACTTAAAAAGCACCTGGTGGGCACCCAGACATGGGGCCCTCGCAAGGTAGTGGGTTATACTTTGGGCCGGTACCACACGGTCAGCAGTTCGAAGCCACCGGCTGCCTTGCTGGAGGCCGAGGCTTCCTGCTCCTATAAGGTGTCACGGCCTCGGAACGCCGCAGGGGCAGCTCTCCCCACTCCTGTAGATTCACCACAAGGGAGAGTTTGTTTGATGGCAGGGAATGTGAGTTTTGGGTGCTGTGCGTGCCAGGACACAGACAGGGCCCCATCCAGGAAGGACCACGGTTCTTAGCTTTCATTAAGTCTGAGTCTTTGCAAGTGACATCTATGACATGTCTCTCCTAGGAAATAGGCCTAGGCATCCCTCCAACAAGATGCCTAGCATTGAAAGAAATCCACCGAGCCCTCGAGGCCCAGTGGTTAAAGCTCCCAGCTGCTAGCCCAAACGACTGGCAGTGTGAACCCACTGAGTGTTCCACAGAAGCAAGAGGAGGCAGGCCCTGCCGTAGGGGTTTGCAGCCTGGGAAACTGGAGGGTCACTGATGTCAGAATCCACTCGACAGTCCTGGGGGTGGACCCTCAGAAGCCTGGTGTCCTGCTAGGCCTGGCCTGGCCCGACCCCGGAGCTGGGAGGAGAGAAATCGAGGCAGAGACAGAGTTCAATCTTGTAACCGGACGTGCCTCAGACAGGTACACAATGGAATCCTCTGGGCACTGGGGGAGCCCTGGCATCGTCCTGGTTACTCATTCAGCTGCATTCCTCAAGGCCAGCGGTTCGGAATCACTGGCAACTCCTCGGGAGAAAGACAGAGTGTCTAATCTCACAGGGGCCGTTCTGCCATGTCCTGTAGGCTTCCTGTGCGTCGTATTGACTTGACGACAGTGTCGTCGTTGTGATTATGCCTCTGCTACTGGCGGTACCAGCCAGCTCCCCATGGAAACGGAGCGCCTTGTTCACAGGAGTATCAGACTCGGCCTTCACTCTGAGCGTCCGGGCTCGCTCTCCTAGAGTGCCCAGTCGTCCCAGGCTAGCCCCCAGCAAGGAATGAATCAGCCATGGACCAGACAGTTGCTGTGCCTGAGAACCTGCCTGCCTGTCTACAAAGGCTGTTGGGGAAGGACCCTCGTCCTCTGGTGTAACGTCACGTTCCTCTCCTGGACTTGGTGGTGGGTGAGCAGAAGGACCGGAGCTCATCCTTGTGCCCTAGAGGGTGTGGCTGCAGTCCCGGAGACAACACTGGTGTGCAGCACCCAGGAAGGTCCTGTCATCCGTGTAAACGGTGACATTCAGTAAACAGATCCATTGTCCCGGCCCGCACTCACAGGATGTCCAGTAAGGGACTCTCCTTGTTGAGCCGCCTTGAAGATCTCCTTTGTGACGCGTCTGCGTTTTAGAGCCTCCGAGTGCTCGGGAACTCCCCGGAGGTGGCCTGCAGATCTCCTTGCAGAAAGAGCACCAAGAGGACAAGCTAGGCAGCAAGGAGGTTCAAGGGCTGCTGCCCCCACTTCTAAGAAAAAGACTGGAGACTCTAAAGCTGATTCGAGGTGGAGATGCTGTCCCAGGACTTCCCACCGCTCAGGACCCCCAGGCGTGGCCAGCCTGTGGCCCCCCCAGCCTTGACATGCTGGATTCTCCCCACTGGCGGCATGCCCACGTGTCCTCACCAGCTGGGCATCGGTAACGTCTGTGGGCAGGTACCTGTTTCTGAGATTGCCTGGAGAGTCCGTGTATTGAGCATTTGTTTCCATGCCCCTCCCCTTCCCTGGCACTGCCCCCAGCAGCCTCACCCCGTCTTCGGAAGTCCTTGTTCCTTACAGCCGAGCTGCCCAGACACCCGGAAAGACGTGTCCAGGCAGTGCCCTGCACCCAGCCACACGGCTGTGGCTGTCCAGAGCCATTTCCAGCCATCAGTCTCACGGAGGGGGTTGAGGGTGTTTACCGACAGGTTATTGATGGGTCTGCTCCTGATGGATCTTCCCCGGTGACAGGCATTTATAGTGGGCCTGTCTCTCTCAGAAGAACAGGAATAGAATTTGGGAGAGGAAGGAAACTAGCCTGCTCCCAGGAGACCTGGAGCAGTAATTGCAAATGTTAACATTGATTGAATGGCTGCCGAATGTCTCGTAACGTTTCATGTGATTGACATGTTTGCTGTCACACAGTCCGTGCACACACACAAGAAGCCCTGGCACACCCCAAAATGACAGGACATGCGGGGAAATTACAAGTCCCTGGGGGCCCATGTGGTTAAGCATTTGACGCCTAGCCCACAGGCTGGCGGTTTAAACCCTCCCAGAGATGCACCAGGAGGCAGGCCTGTGACCTGCTTCTGCAAGGTCACGCCTGGCCCTGAAACCCCGTGGAGCCATCCTGTCCTCCCTGTCCACGCGGGGTCAGCACCAGGCCCACCCAACCAAGTCGCCAGCCACTGTGGGGAAATCGGGGCCAGAGCAGACCCTTCAAAAGCTACGTGACTTTGTCGGCAGAGCGCAGACGTGTCTCCGGAGTCCCCAGCACCAGTGCTGCGCTCAGCAGGGCGTGTGTCTCTGTGGGGAGGGGAGGGCCCTTCCCAGCACAGGTGTACAGGGTTGGTTTTCTTAAACCAGAGCCACTCGGGTGCCCGTGGGCACTAACTGAACAGAGGGACTTCACCCTTCCCAGGCCATCACTCTGCCTGAAAGCAAGGCCTTCTGAGACATTCAGTGTGTAAATGCTGCCCACACTTCATGCTGTCATCATTCTGGGGTTTGTTGGCCACATGTGAACGACCTGAGAGTCCAGAGTCAGGCCCAGCAGAGCTGGCAGTGTAAACGGGCGGAATACTGGCTCGGATGATGGTGGCGGCGGCTCGAGGCCGAGCATGGGAAGGGACGTGCACGCTCCTCTTGTGAACAGACCTGGGTCTTGAGGAGAGTGAGCCGGGCTCTAGTCACCTGTTCTCGTCCTTCCAGACCTTGGCGCCGGCCATCAACTGGCTGCCCTTTCTCAACACCGTCTTCTACCCTGTGGAGATCAACGAGTCGGAGCCCATCGTGGTCTACGACAAAGAGTACCTCCAGGAGGTGTCCGCCCTCATCAAGAGCACCGACAAGTGGTGAGGGGCCCGCGGCGCCGGGGTGGGCTCTCTCAGCCTAGATGGGGGCGGGGCGGGGGCAGGAGGGGCGGGGGAGAACCGGACCCTGGGCTGCCTTAGATAAGCAGCATCATGACTCGTGCCGACCAGCACAGGTTCAAGCCCCGCGTCCTCCGCTTCCCAGCCTCGTTCGGAGGACCTTTGTCGGGTTCGTTTTCCTGCTCTAGAAGATGAGGCACCAACAGCACCCCTTTAGCAGGGGTGTCCACCGTCCTCCTGCCGCAGCTCTCCCAGACAGCTCCTCGTGTGGGGGACCCCCAACCATAACAGGGTTTTCATTGCTACTCCATCACTGTCATTTGGCTACTGTGATGAATCGGGGGACCCCTGTCACAGGGTCTTTTGACCCCCAAAGGGGTCGCGACCCCCAGGTTGAGGTCCGCTGCCCTATAGGGTGGTTGTGAGGCTCCAGAGAAATAATACAGTGGGGCATGTTTTACCCCAGGTCCACTGCAGGCCGGGACTCAAGAAAGGTCAGCCGGTCTTGGTAATTTCATTAATATTTATGCAATTTAAAATTTTGTCAAGGCTATAGGCATTTTTCTTAAACTATGTATATTTTCATTACCCCAGCCTTCCTCTTGATCTTTGGGGCAGTGTGTGTGTGTGTTTGGTGTGAGTGAGAGGGCCGGGTTGTCTTACTGACAGTGCTAGTTGTTCCTCTCATTCCAGCTCAGCTGTCCCCTTGACCTTTGTCTTCAGCCTGCCCCCATGTTGTCTCACACAGCATTTGTCATGTTCCACGCTGGCCCATCGAGCAGAAACAGATGCCTTTCTGCTCTCCTGGAGTTGGGCATTTAAGTCAGTTCCGATCCAAAATCACTGTGGTGATCATCTTTGTTGCTAGGGTGACTTTTTTGTCAAGTGACTGCAGCCATAAGTTGCCTGTGCCCCCCAGGGTGGCAGCAGGGACAGGGCTCCTTCACTGAACCATGGGCTGGCCCACTCGAGCTCCCCACCCTGCCTCTGTTCCTCCTGAGCCCCGCCTTCCCCTCTCTGGTCTCTCCAGGGTGTGGAAATGCCAGCCTCCTCCCCAGAGCCTCCACCCTCCAGAGGGAGACTCGCACTGCTCCCCAGCTTCAGAAGAAAGCAGGGAAGCAGCGAGCCAAGACTGAGCCCGCAGTGTGCCGGCTCAACTGGAGGGGGCACTGGGCACTTCCTAGCGGTCGGCGCCGGAGGGG
The DNA here is from genome assembly GCA_004026705.1 of Nesogale talazaci. Lineage (NCBI taxonomy): Eukaryota > Metazoa > Chordata > Mammalia > Afrosoricida > Tenrecidae > Nesogale > Nesogale talazaci. The sequence continues at coordinate 14,101 of PVJH01042143.1, forward strand.
CAGGGACGGTGCCTCCGTGTCTGAGTGAGCCCCCTTGTCTCCTCTGGCCCTAGCTTGCTGAACAACTACATGATCTGGAACCTGGTGAGAAAAACGTCTTCTTTCCTCGATCAGCGTTTCCAGGACGCCAGTGAGAAGTTCATGGAAGTCATGTACGGAACCAAAAAGGTGAGCCCGCCACTGCGTACCCGCTGTGCTTGCTGAGGGCCGGCATGGGCGACCTCAGGGACTCTGCAGGCACACCCTACACCGGTATCACTCGAGCATGGGAATGCGTCGGCAGCCGGAGGGATTCGTCAGCAACGGGGTTGGGGACGCGTGATGTCATCCCTCACGTTTGTGTACCACCATGGAGCCTACCCCCATGTGCAGCAAGCCTACCGCCGGTCTCCAGGCACCGCCTCACCTTCCTCT
>PVJH01042144.1:0-14492 GCA_004026705.1 Nesogale talazaci
CTGCATAGCAATTTTCAGAAGTATTTTGAAGATCTGATTTTCTTCTTTAAATTTGCAGTAAGCATTGGCTAATTCCTGTTAATGTTCAATAGGTGAAGTTGACTCCAAACTTCTGTGTAAGAAAATATTGAACTTATAAAAAAGAGTTTCTGTGCACAGTTGAGTCATCTTATAATAAGATGGGACTGTTGTGCTTCTAATAAAGGTGTGTGAGTTCTGAGAGACCTATTTTGGGTTTCAGAATATTTGAATCTCTATTTGGTGTACCAAATACCCTACCAGTCAGTTGATTGTGGCTCACAGTGATCCCATAGCCCAGATCAGAAATTCTCCTGGGAGGTGCTGACGCTCTTTGTCTTCATGGCAACAATCTTCCTCTTGCAGAGCTGCAGAGGGGCTTGAATAACCGACCCTGTGGTGAGCAGCCAGGCACACAACTCACTGTATCATCAGGGCTCCTTGGTTAATGCACAGTAATTCATTTCTTACTCCGTTTGAAGAAAAAAGATTAAAACTGCCTGCTACTCTGTTCCTAATAAAGGTGAAGTGATACTTGGAGAAAATTCTAAGTTCATGTAACATATGTTGCTCAAATATGTCTTTGTATCAAAAGATGCCTGTGAAATGTAATGACCTAAATACTTATTACAACACAAACTACTTTAAATAAAGCCAGTGTTTCCCCCCACCCCCCTCAGGGCAGATAACACTACATTAAACTATCCTAATTTTTCATGGGTGAGCAGAACAAGAGGCGGGTATGTGCTCGAGGGTCTGTATCTCAAAAATGAGAGCTGATAAGGAAAACTGGTACCATTTTGGGGAGTCAGAAGATCAAATGTAGCTGGACACAAGTATAGCATCTGAGGCATTAAGCTATATATTAGCCAGTGATAATGAACATATCGATGGAAAAGCCAGGGAATTTATGCTGAAAGCTTAGTACAATTGGATCTGCCCTGGAAGAACTAATTTGGGGGTTTATTTTGCATGTAAAACTCTTCAATGAGCTTTCTTCAGCAGAGATCTCTTCCTTTACCATCAGTTGAGTCTGTTTTTTCCAAGTTTAATGAAAAGATTTCAGAAAGCAGGAGTCAAAGAAAGACTCCTCAATTTCTGATTTCTGAGCTAATTGAGTATCGGGGAGGATCAGCAGATGTGCAAACGGGAAGAAACTTGGAAAGAAAAAAAAAGAAAAGGCTGAAGATAAGTGGGACAGGGGGAAGGAAAATACAGGAAGAAGGAAAAAGAAAACACTGAGGTAGTTTGCCTATAAACACCACTAAAGTATATGTTTTTATTGACATTAACAGTATAGTTCTCTCATTATTGGAAAACGCAATGCTTTATGATGATGCAGTTGATATAATTCACTGCAAAGTATCTCTTTAAAATTAATGCTAGCATAAAAGAAGGATAAAACTAGACACCACAACTCAATGTAGACAAGATTATTTTTAAATTGTAGAATGAGTTATTGCTAATTGCAATGGAGTAGAATTGGACTCATGGCAACCCCATGGCAACAATGAAACCAAGTGCTGTCTGCCATTGCACCATCCTCATGGTCTTTGGCGGTGTAGAGTTCATACTTGTGCTTGAAATTCTTACCACCATGTTAATGACTTCCTTCATTTAACTCACTATATGCTGGATAAGAGATGGCTGCCATTAATTTGACACCTACTCGTGTCTTGACAACCCTGTGTATAGTATAGTGAATTGTTGCCTAGATCTACTATCTCTTCATGAACACAGCTTTGTTTTAATCCAGTATCATCGCTAGTGTGACGATCCTCCTCTTTACCAACCATGCCGTTCTACTGTGGAAATTTGTCTTTCCCTGTAAAAAGTGCAGAGAAAGAAAGCCAGAGTCTCACATCCTTACTCCTAAGGAACAATTTGGTTGCATTTTTTCTAACACTAATTTGTTTGTTCTTGTTAAAATTCACTGTGTAGTCAACATTCTGTAGCGACACCCTAGTCCTAACTATTCTACTAACATGAAGAACGTGTCTTCTATTACTACTTCAGGTACTGCTTTAGTACTGTTGAAATTCTCTTGAGATTGAGTTCTCTTGAGAAACAAAAACCCTTGTTTTATTTGTATTTGTTGTAGATAGAAGGAGACTTAGATCAAGAAGTGACTCACAAAATTGTAGGATGTCCTGACGTGTAAACTGAAGAACAAGAAGCAGAAGGATGAAGCAGACAGAGAAAAGCGTGAAACATAGTGGATGCACAAGTCCAAAGTCAGCAATGAATCCACTATTCTTAGTCCAATGATGGTTCTTGGGATCTATTGGAAACCCAACAGCTCCCACATAAGGTGAAGGGGCAAAAAATATTTTTCTCTACTGGATCTCTCTCTCTCTCTCTCTTTGTTTTTGCTCGTTTTTTAATAAATTACTTTACTGGGCACTCATACAACTCTTATCATGATCAATACATACATGAATTATATGCAGACCATATTTGCACATATCATCATTCTCACAACATCCTCTGTCTACTTAGGTCCCCGGTATCAACTCCCCATATTTTTCCTCCCTCCTAAAGTCCCCTACCGCATGAACCCCCAACAATTTACAAATTGTTATTGTTTTTTCATATTGTACACTGTCTGATGTGTCTTTTCACCCACTTCCATATTGTCGTACTCCAAGGAGGAGGTCATATGTAGATCCCTACAATGGGTTCCCCCTTTTTAATCCACCTTCCCTTCAACCTCCCTTTATCACCACTCTCATCACTGGTCCTGAAAAGATTATCTGTCCTGAATTCCCAATGTTTCCAGCTCCAGTGTACTTCCCCTGGTGTAGTTGGATTTGCAAGGTGGAATTGGGATCATGATAGTGGGAGGAAGGAAACATTTAAGAACTAGAGGAAAGTTGCATATCTCATTGTTGCTACATTATACTTTGACTGGCTCATCTCCTCCCTGTGATTCTTCTGTAAGAGGACGTTGCTTCACCTGTTGATGGGCTTTGGGTCCCCAATCTGTACTCCTCCTCTTTTATAATGATATAATTTTTAGTTCTTTGATGTCTGATGCCTGATCTCTTCAACACCTCCTGGTCACAAAGGCTGCTGTGCTTCTTCCATGTGAGCTTTGTTGCTTCTCAGCTAGATGGCCACTTGTTTACTTTCAAGCCTTTAAGACCACAGATACTATATCTTTTGATATTCGGGCACCATCACCTTTCTTCACTACATTATGTACACATTTGTCGTCAGTGATAATATCAGCGATCAAATCATGCAAGTTCTTGTTTTTGCAGCTGATCATGTGGCTGTAGCTTGAATTTAGAGCTGCCTTCTTCCACTACCCATTGCATATTTCCTTAACTCTCAGTGAGCATCTCAGTGGGCTATGGTTCTTTGCCTGATGGAGTAACCCAAATCTTCATTCATAAAGAGTCTGAGCTATTATGAGTCATGTCAGAATCTGGGTGCTATACTTCATCATTGACTTTATCTAAGGAATAGCCTGGATCTCAGACATGTTCTTCTTTACCTCCATCAATCAACATAACCCAGTGTTCATTTGGTAATCAGTATCAATCACATCACTCATGGTAGTAACACCATTTCTTCTGTTTTTATTCAGATGCATGAGGATGCCAAAATGGCCAGATGTTATTCTTGACAGCCAGTTCAAAGGAATAAAAGTTCTGTTTCTAGACAGGAAACAGTTTCTTTTGAAAATAGCATCTCCAGATCTGAAGAGCACACAGCCACTGGGAAAAAGAATTAAAAATGCTGCAAGTAGGTCAAGAGGAGAAATAGTGAATAGGGGCACTCCTATTTTTACCCTTTGGTTCCTGGGCCCATAAATTCTGGCTACTGGATATACCACACAAGATATAGGCCACTGATTTAGAGCACATATAAACTCTTAAGAATGTTTCCCAAAGTGTGGTTACCTAGCTGGTGCCATAATTGTTTCTTTAGGAAGCCATTCTATTGTTCTATATATCCAGCTGCTTTGGGATAATGAAGAACATGATTATGATCAGTGAATTTCTTGTTCATTGGCCCATTGCCATAGTTTATTTGTTGTGAAGGGAGTTCATTGATCTTAATCAATACTTTGTGGGCTATCATACTGGTTGATAAGATATTCTGTATGTCCACAAGTGGCAGTTTTAGCAAGAGCAGTGTGTTCAGCTATCCATAACATTTTCATTGCTACATTTTTAAAAGTAGATCATTGGGCTTTTTTTCTGTTTTATATTGTCTTAGATAGCCTGATAGATACACTGAACTCTATTCACCATAGAAACTAAACAAAGACAAAGCTTCTAGCACTTTATCTAGAAACACACAGCTGCCAGAGAAGGAGAAGCTGAGAAATGAGTAGTGGTGATACATAGTGTCCAGTCCTGTTTCATAATGTCTTAGTCTGGGTTGACTAGAGAAATAAATCCAGAGCCACTCATATGTGTACAACTGAGATTTTATATCAAAGAACAATTGTGTATTGAGAAAAAATTCCCAGCTCAGTCCAAATCAAGCCCCTAAGTCTGATATTGTCCAGGATGTCCGATACGATTTAACAACTTCCTGCCTAGACTCACATAGCACGTGCAATGTTGCTGAATGCAGGAAGAGTGCTTGCGGGTGGGTGGAAAGTCTTGTAGCTTCAGTGGTGGCGAGAGCATCTCTATGCTGCCGGAGGTCTCCAGGGAGGTCCTCCAGATGAAGCGCAGAGAGAGACAGAGAGACTCACAGTCTCAGCAAGTCTCCACACAGCTGATCAATAAGACCAAGGCAAAGAGAGGCAGTTCCTGAATTGTCCTGAGAAGGCCATGCCCACAGGGAGGCATCCTCAGGCTGTGATGTGATTGGCAGGCTCCACCGCACCCCTTCATTCTTGATATCCTCAAGTTGACAGGACATTATGTACCTACCACATAGTCTGAATGGTCCATTGAACGCTGTTTACCAAGGCCATAAACTCTAGCATTTTATCTGGCAGCAAACAAACTTTCATAGTATCAGAAAGTGAGAAATGAGTGGTGGTGATCCAGGGTGTCAAGTCCTGTTCCATTGGCAGGTAGTTTAGTGGCTCTTATATGAATGGGTTGTATACCTGAGATTAGCACCTTTTACTGTCTCTTACTAGCTTTTTGAGTTTAGACAGGTTGCTAAAATTCTCTGTTTTTATTATCTCACCTTTAAAACAGGGATACCAGTATATAATGCATAGATTTTTTTTAGCATATGAAACAACAAATACTGCTTCTATTTTTAAAAAAATTATTTCAGTTGTTATAATGATTATTTTATATTTTAACTAATGATTTGACAGAGCAATAGTCTCTTTCCATGGGGCACAGGTGTGGACTCAGGGAAGATCATTTCAGATAATAAGGAGTAAATGAATGCCACATGTATGGCAGTCTACTCATTTGCCACATGACAGTTCTGGACAAACATCATAGTGCATTATCCTAATGCTGGTAGTAATTTCCCATGGGAGAACTATTATAATTTAATTCCGGAAATATGAATTGAGTACCATTATGTCCTAGGCACTGTGCCAGGGGCTAGCAATTTTGAAAGAGAATAATTAAAACTAATTTCTCCCAGAATGGACAATTCAAAAAGCAAAGTAGACACAAAAGTAGTCACCATAATACAAATAAAAACTGATCCCCAGGGGGTTCGAAAATAAAATTCCAAACATTTTTTAGAAATAGTCTGGGTTTGAGTTTCACTTGCACATCTTCAGACATATATTTTCCTCTTTTTAATATTTCAAAATAATATTTTAATACATTGAATGCTTTTTTATTTTGTTAATCAGATTAGGGTTTACACTGAGACCATCAACTCTGTATTCAACAGTCCAAACCACTCATCAGCTGAGCCCTCATAAGTCTCTACCTTTATTCCAGTCTTAGAAAAAAATACACATAAACTGAATAAATAAATATTGGAATTTGCTGAGCCCTGGTGGTGCAGCAGTTGTGTGCAGGACTGTGACCCACAGGGTTGGCGGTTCAAATCCAGCAGCAACTCTCCAGTAGCAAGGCTGGGTTTCCTACTCCCACCAGGGCAGTGATGTGAAAAGAAAAAAAAAAAGATTGGAATTTATTCAGTCATCTCTAAACAGCACACACCATGCTACGTACGTCCCCAATTTTATCATCTCAAACTAAGCATAATGTGTGAAATATGCTTACTTAACCCATTAAATGGATAATGAAATTAAACTTGGTGAAATAAATTTGAGTAGTACCCTAAGTTCCACAAGCACTAGTTGGAAAAGTAAAAATTCAAAAAAATTCTTATTTCATAGTTCTCTGCTCCTGAAAATTTTGATATTCATATTAGTTATTGAGGATGCTAACTTTGAATAATTAAAATAAAAGATTGATATATTTGTCTGAGGAATATTTCTTCAATTATTCTTTATCTATTAGAAAATCTAAAATAAAGCTTGAGATAGAACTTAGAACTTTACCTTAGAACTTTAGAACTTAGAACTTTTCATAAAGAACTTTTCATAAAGCTCTTATTTTGTATAATAAGATATTAATAGATTGTGGGTGAGGGGAAATGAAGGATGATGTAGGATATGGAAAGGGTTCCTGAGGGAGAGGGGGTACAGGAGGGAGGGGGAAGAAATGGGGAGCTGATATCAGGGGCTCAATGGGAAGAGCATGCTTTGAAAATGATGATGACAACATATGTGCTTGGCTTGACACACAGGATGAATGTGTGAATTGGGATAAGAGATGTAAGACCTCCAATAAATGCATTTTTAAAAAAAGACTATTAATAGACTTTAAGTTCTGATGAAACAGACTTAAAAATAAATGATGTAATATGAGACAATTATACACGTTACATAATGTTCAAAAAATCAATAGACCATGAACCTATGGCCACAATAAGCACATATGTGTCTCAGGAAAGACCTTCACAAAATTTACTGATGAAATCTTCAAAGAAATGAAAAGAGAAATCACCAGATTGACAATAGTAGGAGACCCATACACTGTTCACCATGAAATATGGATCAATAGGAAAGAAACCCAATAAAGAATGGAAGAGCGGAATGATACAATCAAACAGCTTGATCTCCTAGCTAGCTAAAGAGTACTATAATTGACAAGAAAAAGTATGTGTTCTTTTCCAGCACACATGGTACACAGTCTAAAGTAGACCATGTGCTAGACCACAAAGCAAGCCTTTACAAATTCACACACAGAGAGATCATAAAAAATATTTTCTCAAACCATAATGCCATAAAATTGAAAATTCGCAATAGAATGAACAAGAATGTAAAGGCAAACCCAGGATATTTAACATGCTACTTTACAAAGATTGGCTCTAAGCCCAAATTAAAGATTTGCTAAAACAAACAGGAATGATAGTGCAGCATACCAAAACCTGAGGCACAGCAAAATTGATTATCAGAAAACAATTTATAGTAATAAATATACACATTAAAAAGAGGAGGGCTGAGTCCCAGTGCCGTAGGGTTGGCAGTTCAAATCCAGCAGCAGCTCTCCAGGAGCAAGGCTGAGCTTCCTACTCCCACCAGGCCAGTGATGCCCCCCTAAAAAAAACAAAAACAGAGGAGGAAATTAATCTTTAATACTTTAACTCTACACTTCCACAATTAAAATAACCACAACAGCATTGACCCAACAACAGGAGAAAATTAAGCATAGAAATCATAGTAGAAATATATAAAGAAGAAAGGAGAAAAAACAGGGGAAAAATTGACAAGATAAGAAACTTGTGTTTTGAAAGGACCACAAAATTGACACACCGTTGAAAACAAAGGTAAAGAAAGATAAAAGAAAAAAGAGAGAAAGAATACAAATGTCTATAATTAGAGATGTAAACAGTTATCAGAAGTGACCAGCTTCTGATACATCCATTACAGGTTCAATGCAATTCTGATCCAAATCCTAATATCATTCTTTAAAGAAATTGGAAAACTAATCATGAAATTCATATGGAAGGGGAAGAGGCCAAGGATAAGCAAAACACTTCTTAAAAAGAAAAATAAAGTTAGAAGTCTTTGAATACCTAGCCTGTGGCGGTTATGTACTTGATGTGAATTCCATGATTGGTATATAGGGGTGGAGTCTAGGCTGCCAATCTGGAGATAGCTATTGAGTAGTCAGAGGCCTCTATGTGGGCATGGCTTTCTCCTGAGAAATCTGGGAAGTCTTGCAGTATTTCCCTCACAGAGAAGAGAGACCATCTTCCCAGTTCTTGGGAGACGCAGGACTGACAAAACAAGATGGCAGCGTCAGAGGAACCAGAAGAGCTGGGGGAGAAGGTATATAGCCTTACCCTGATGGAACCAGACTTCTGAAGCCAGAAAAGCCACAGAGAGATCCCTGCCAGTGCTGAGATGTTTCTATCACCAATGGATACTACTGATGGACTCTGAGCCCTGGAAGCAAGGAGCCATGAGGGGACTCCTGCCAGAGCCAGGACACTGCACCTATTGGCCTGTGATTTCATGAGTCAGAAGGAGACTTTATAGACTGGTATCAGAAATATAGACTGATATCAGACTTATGACTTTGAACTGGACTGGGTTGGGATGCTTTCTCAATGTTCCATTCATCTTGTATATAAACTTCCCCTTATATCCATATGCGTGTCTATGAATTTGTTTAGCAAGTCTGCCTGGACTAACACATCGCCTCAAAACCTATTACACAACCAAAGTCATCAAAGGAATCTGGCACTTATGTAACAAAACTATATCCACCAATGGAACAAGGTGGAAAACCCAGAAACAAAGACACCTGCCCACAGACAACTGATTTTCATTTAAAAAGAAAATACCAGAAAAAAATAAATAAGACCTTTAACAGTAAAAAAATTGCCCTTCTACAATAAATGGTGCTGAAAAAATGAAATGTGTCTATCTGAAGAATAACGAGAAAGAAACCATGCCTCACCCCATGAACAAAAATGAACTCCAATTGAATTGGAGACCTAATAGTAAATCCCCAAACCACCGGATCATCAATGAGAAAACTGGGACAAACTTAAGGGTCCTATTGCAAACTATAGATGGACTACCAGATATAACAAAGAGAGCACACACATTGGAAGACAAAAGAAATGAGACCGGCTTACTGAAAATAAAGCACGTATGTACATCAAAGGATTTCATCAAAAGAGTAAAATGAGGGCCCACGGAGTGGGGAAAAATTAACAATTTACATAGCTGATAAAAGACTAATTACTAAATACAGAACCTCTACAGCACCTCAATAAGAACATACAAATAACTCATTTGAAAGATGGGCAAAGGACCTGAATACACAATTCACAAAAGACAAGATGCAAATAACTAACAAACACATGAGGAAATGTTCTTGTTCACTACCAATTCAGAGTATGTCAATCAAAATCAGAACAAAATATCATCTCCACAACCATAACCAAATTAAACAAACCAGCAGAGAATATCAAATGCTAGAGAGAGACTGGAAAGACTAGAACACTTACACACATTATTGATGACCTTCTAAATATTTAGAACCACTGTGGAATTTGTTATGGTGATACCTAAAGCAATTGGCAACAGAAGTACCACTACAGGGCATATACCCCAAAGAAATAAGAAAAAAGCCATGAACAGACATATGCTCTCCCATGTTCAATGCAGCACAATTTGCAATAGCAAGAAACTAGAAACAGCACAATTTCCCACCACGAAAAGAATTGGTAACAACTTTGGTACAGAAATAACATGGAATACTCAACCAAGCAAACAAACGTACTGCCATTGGGTGAATGCCAACTCATAATGACACTACAGTTCAGGTAGAAGTGTCTCTTTGAATTTCTGAGCTGTAACTGGTGAGGGAAGTAGAAGGCCCTTTTTATCCAGAGGAGTTGCTGGTAGTTGCACAGCCCAATGCATCACCACTATGCCATCAAGGGCCCTAATGGCATACTGTACTTCCCTGTGTTAGTCTAGGTAGGCCAGAGGAACAAATTTCATAGACACGCATACAGATATAAGGAAAAGGTTTATATACAAGAGGAACAGGACATTGAGCCCAGTCCAGGTCAAAGTCATAAGTCCGATATTAACCCATATGCCCGAAATCAGTCTATAAAAGCTTCTTCCGACTCATGAAGTCACAGGTCAGTGGGTGCAGAATCCCGGCTCTGGCAGGGGTCTCCACATGGCTCCTCGATTCCAGGGCGCAGGGTCCATCAACAGCAGAAGCAGCTTATCTCTGGCAGAGGTCTCCATGTGGCCGCCCCAGCTTCAGAGGTCTGGCTCCATCAGGGCAAAGCCCTGTAATCTCTCTGTCAGCGTCTCCTGCTTCTCCGACTGCCATCTTGTCTTGGCCGTGATTCATATCTCTGACATTAACTCCCCAAACCCTGGGAGATAGCTTCTCATCTTCCCGAGGGAAATATCGTGAGATTTCCCAGACATAGCAGGAGAAAGTCATTCCCACACAGAGGCCTCATTGGCTACTCAATGGCCATCTCCAGATTAAGAGGCTAGACTCCACCCCTATATTTCAATCATAAAATTAACATAAGCACATGACTGCCACAATCTCTAAATCACAAAGCAGAACAAACAAAAACCAAAAATCATACAATACCTCCTGACATGGAGGGATCTGAAAAGCAATTATGCTATGTGAAATCAGTCACCAACAAAAGCATAAATATTGCTTGAGTCCACTTCTATAAGTATAAATATCAGAATAAAGTAAACACTCGCTTTTAGGTTATGTAATTTCTAACCCAGTCTGCCAAGCAATGTAACACTCTCTCTACATATGCACTTAAAAACCACCCTAATAGAGGAGGCCTCACTTCAGTTAGAATCAGATTTTCAAGTTTGGAGAAAAGTGAAATGACCATTTAGTTGTGACCATACAAAGTTATGTTGAGGTCACCACAAACCAACAGACATTTCTACCAGAGCAAAAAAGGATCCTGATGGGAAACTCAAGTGAGGGCAGAGCTAAGGGAATGTGCATATCTTGGAGGAGGCAAGAGCATTTCTTCTGTTGGTAGATAAAAGGGAAGGATCAAACCAGTAATGAGCAAAAGTCCTTGACAACACTGACATGGAACTCCAAGGGAGAATATGCTGATGCTTTGTTCCTAATTGGAAACTTTAGACATAGTCTTTATTCAGTTCCTGGTGACCCGGGTCATGTGCTATATATTGCTGGGACACAATACTCCTACGCACAACAGTCCTCACAGACCACACAAGATGCATTCAATATGTGGAAAAATCAAGTGAACTGAGCTCAATTTCAAACTCACTTGTAAGCCATGCTTTTAATGCTAAAAGGTGTTAGAAGAGACAGAAGATAGCAGTATCAAGGGTATAAAAATCTGGTGGCCATAGACTACCATATACTTGCTACTTCAATGCCCTTCTTGCTTTATTTAGATGTGCTAATCTGATAGATCTGATTCTGCCACTGTCAATGAGTATTATTACAGTTTTGCCAGTAACTTAAGAATTTAGTCTGTAAAAATCAATAATTTATGTATTATGATTTGTAGCCAGTAATACACATGTTTAATAACTTTTCAAAACTGTGATTTACATACTGGCTAAATGAATGTCACTATCAATCAATTGTCTTTATAATCCAGGGAGATGAATGATAATGTTGTCTAACCTAAAATGGCAATGTTGTGTCTAAGGTGAACCAGTGACCTATATAAATCATAGATAAATTGTGGCAGCTATATAATCTCCTGTCAACTTGAGCCAAGAGGTGGGGTCCAATCTTTCAATCAGGTCATAGCCAATTTTACATCTGTGCAGTCATGGGCTTTTCCTGAGGATTCTGGGAATTCCTGGGCTTCTCCCTGGAGAAAGGACACACACTTTCTGCTTTACATTCTTGTTGACAAGCAACATGGAGTTATGCTGATGGCAGCCATATCCCAGGAGCTGGAGTAGGCACATGGAGACCCATGCCAGCATTGAGATGCTTCTACTGCCACTGGATCCATAATATTTTCTACCCATTGGCCTGTGTTCTTCTTGCATTAGGCATCCTTGCATGTGCTGTGTGAGTCTGAGGAGAAATTTATAAAATGGTATCAAACACATGGGATAATATCGGACTTACAGACTTAGTCTGGACTGAGTTGGAATGTTTTCTTAATATATAATTGCTTATTGACATAAAACTTTCTCTTACACATATATGAGTGTCTCTGGATTTATTTCTCTAGTCAACCTAGACTAACACATGTGTGAAGGGACTTTACACTTAATTCTTGGCCCAACCCCCAAAAAGCTAGTTCTCATGACTTGATCCTGCTTGATACACTCATCCTCAAAAAGAGGGCACTGAAGATACAGGCGCTTCAGCAAAATGTGGCAAAGAAACTAGATAGTGCCCAGCTATCAGAAAGAATAGTATCTTGGGTCTTAAAGGCTTTTGTTCCTTCAAGCAGGCACCTGTGTGAGGAAATACTTAAGTCCACATGGTAAGAGCACACTGGCCTCTGTAATTCAAGGTTTATAAATAAATAATCTGGAACCAAAGGAGAGGACAGTGCTGTTTTTAGGTGTCATTGGGTCAGCTTCAACCAATAGCGACACCACATACAACAGAATGGAGTTGCCTGGGCCTGAACCCTCCTCCTTGATGGAAGCCACAGTGGCCATACTTTTTCCAAGACAGATTGGTTTGTCCTTTTAGCAGTCCATGGTACTTTCAATATTCTTATTCAGCACCCAATTCGAATGCATCAGTTCTCCACAGCCTTCCTTACTAAATGTCCAGCTTTCATATACATATCATTGCTCTTCAATACTCCAAAGAGGTTTTGTTAAGCAGATTTACCTAATACGATATGCCTTCTGATTTCTTTTTAAAAATCATTTATTGGGGGCTTTTACAGTTCTTAATACAATTTATACATCCATTGTGTGAAGCACATTTGTACATATGTTGCCATCATCCTTTTCAAAACATATTCTTTCTTCTTGAGCCTTTGGCATCAGCTCTTCATGTTTTCCTCCATTCTCCACCCTCATACCCATATGAACCCTTGAAAAATGATAAATAATTATTACTTTCATATCTTATATCGTCTACTGTCTCTCTTCACCCAAGTTTCTGCTGTTCATCACTTCAGATGGGGAGGGTTATATTTTGCAATCAGATTCCCTCTTTCTCCCTCCACCTTCTCCCTACCCTCATGAAATTACTACTCCCATTATTGCTCCTGAGGAGGATATCTGTCCTGGATTCTGTGTGTCAAGAGCTCTTATTGGTACCAGTGGTACGCACGCTGGTCTAGTTGGATTTGTAAGATAGAACTGGGGTCATTGAAGGGGTGGGGAGGAAAATTAAAGAACCAGAGGAAGGAATTTTTCATTGGTGCTATACTGCACCCTTACTGGCTTGTCCCTTCTTTGTCACCCCTCTGTGAGGAAATGCCCAATAGTCTACAGATGGGCTTTGGGTCTCCACTCCACCCCTCTCATTTGCATCAATATAATTTTTAGTTTTGGATCTTCTGAAGCCTGATCTCTGATCCTTTCAAGCCTTATAATCACACATGCTGATGTACTTCTTTCCTGTGAGCTTTGTTGCTTCACAGCTGGATGGCTGTTTATCCTCAAACCTTTAAGACCCTAGATGCTATATCTTTTAATAGCTGAGCACCATCAACTTTCTTTAACACATTTGCTTATGTACCCATATTTTTTTCAGTGATTGTGTCAAGAAGGTGACCAGCATAGAACTCCAGGCTATTAGAACAAGGTATTCTTGCATTGAGAGAACACTTGGGTAGAGGCTCAGTGTTTGTCTGCTATCTTAATTTTTAACATATAAATATATGTACATAGATCTATGTCACTATTGTTATGTATAAATATATTTACATATGCACAAGTCTGTATTTAAAGCTCTGTAAGTGGCTTTTGCCTCCTCATTCTTTCCTTTATTCCATTTTACTTCCCTCTTATCCTTACATTCAGCTGGCTTTCAGGCATTCCTCTCACCTACACTGCATTTGATCAAACCTGGCCAGGCATTCTATGCTTTCCTCACCAGTTATTTTAGATCATTTATTTTTCCCTTTTCCCTGGGTTTTTAGCTAACAACTTCCTTCCCCCCACCTTCCTGTCTGCCACCCCAACCCTGCAAAAACCTGTCAGCCCTATAGGCCATCGTTTTCTCCTTGAGGTTGTTTATATTGCCAATCTTTTATAGAGAGACATAGGGCAGGTGGGGGCAGGGGGGAGGGCGAGGGGTGGGGTGTGGGGTGTGGGAGGGAAGCCTATCAATTGTTTCCAGGTCTTTCTTTTGACATTTATGAATGTTTTCTAATCAATCAAATTTGATGAAGTGCCAATCCCTGCTGCCAAAGTTTATTTTTTTGATTTCTCAGACACTTCATTGCTTTGCTTCCCTTGCTGCTCTGTTGCACTCTCTTCATATTTTGCCCCATATTTGTGTGTGTGTGTGTGTGTGTGTGTG
>PVJH01042145.1:0-14435 GCA_004026705.1 Nesogale talazaci
ATGAATACAAATCCATTCCTGGGAGCCTGAAAACTCTCGTCCTCACTGCTGAAGGCCCTGGCTTCAGATGAGAAGCAGTCCTTGGATCACGGATATAAAGGCATATCCAATCAGGAAAGATAAATTACAGTGTGATTGAACATGTTAAAGTTACTAGTAAAAAAGCTAGTATGATAAGCGGGCATTGGATTATCAGGAGATGAGCTAGAAAGTAAAGATAATTTTTTAAATAAAATGCATTATCTTATCTAATGTTCATAGAGCTAAGAGGACAAACCGAGATTTTTTTTTTCCCTCCCTCCCTCCAATCCCTTTCTGAGATGCAAACCCTTTTTGAGAGGCCATAGCACTGGCAGATGACACACAGGGACAGTGCTCATCAGACATTCCACTCATGAGTCTTCTAGAACTCTCTGGAAATCCACCCAGAGAGTTTCCTGGGATTGGGTTCACAAGCGTCAAGAAGGAGGAAATGGCCCAGGAAGATGCTATCTTTCTGTAGACTGTCTGTGACCAACTGCCCCCAAATTAGTCACAGCAGCGTCATGACCAGAGTGGGCTGGAGAGGTCTAGCAGGATGGCCCAGGAGATGCCTGAGGCCAGCCCTTCTGAATACGCCCAAATAGCGGGGACTTGGGTGTGGGGTGGATTTTTCTGGAAGGAGTAGGAAGGCTGAGGTTGTCAACTTGTGACTATCAAAGGCGCTTTGAGAGTTTTTAAAGGCTATTACGGGGGGCTGAGCCCCCCGGTGGTGTAGTGGTTGTGGGCGGGACTGCGGCCCACTGGGGCGGAGGTTCAATTCCAGCAGTGGGGCTGGGCCTCCTACTCCCACCGGAGAGCAGTGATGCCCCCCACTTCCAAAAAAAAAAAGCTATTACCGTAGGCATGCATAAAGTTCATGTCTTCTAGAGATTTCCACCTCAGTGTGACTACGTTAATTCGTTTGCTCGGGGCCTTGGGAGAAGGATATGAGAAGCCTCCCTTGGGAGCCCCGGGGAGGAAGCCCATTGTGAAATGGGGGAAGGAGGGCGAGGACGGGTGCCCTGCTTTCTTCTCGGCCCGCCCATATCCCGCCTCTAACGCAGGGGGGGCGATGAGAGCCACCCCCCCACCCACCCCCATATCCCAGCACAGAAGCTGGCGGGGCGGGGCGGCGAGGCTGCGACTTCTGCGCCTGGAAGGTTAGCACCCCCGCGCTCCCGCGCCAGGAAGGGTAAACCTGCGAGCGGAAACCACGAGGCGGGTGCCGGGAGACCGCACGGATCCCCCCGCCGGCCCGAGGGGCGGAGGTAACGGGCGCAGAGCCCCCCGACGGTGGGGAGCGGGCCGCCGGGGGGCCAGGGCGTGGCTGGGGAAAAGAACCTTCTGGCTCTGAGAACCGGGCCCCGGGGCGGCGGCGGCGCTCGCGGAGACTGCGCGCGGTGGCGACTGAGCCCGGGCTCGCCCGGGGTCGGCACGGGCTGGGGGCGTGTCTGCTGGGCGCGCTCCGCGGACCGTGCGGGGCGCTCCCTGGGCCCCGGGGTCCCCCCCCTCCCCGCCGCTCCTCCCCCTGCCGCGCCAGCTTTTACTTTCTCTTTCTCCACAGGTGCCCCAGAGCCCCGCGCCTCGGTGACTCGCACGCACGCACGGCTGCCAGCGCTCGCCGCCGACGGCTTTCGGAACGGTAACGGCTTCCCTTCCCTCCCCCCCCCTCCCCGGCCCCGGCCTCGGCCCCGTCGGCCGCGCGCGCTCCGGCTTCCTGTGGGCTTGCCACCTCCCCAGAGCGCAGCTGCGGACTGCCAGGGCGGGAAGGCGCCCCGACGACCGGCGGCGCTGCGATCTCTCGCAAGGTTGCCCTCCTCGTCCCAGACCTCGCCGGCGTTGCTCGCATGCCTGCCTACGCCCACCGGCCCGGGAGCACGGGGCCAGACGGGGCGGGCTAGAAAAGGAAGGATGCTCTGCTCCTTCGGGCTCAGATCAGACGGGGCTGCTTGGCACGCCCTCGCGCCCAGGTGTCAGCGGAAGGATCTGGGCTTATCTGTGTCTGCCGGGAAGGTGGGGACGGTGCGAATCACCGGCTGGCCGTGGCTGTGGACACGGAGAGAGGTGATGGTGGGGGCGCGGACCTCTTGTCAAGATGCCCTGGATGGGCTCGTGGAGGGGCCACGAGGAGGGCGGAGGGTGCGAGGCAATGCTGGCGGAAATTAGGCCTGTGGACTCTCAGACCCAGGGAGCTTCCTAACGCCCTTTACGTCTCTATCCACAATGGCTGTTCATCAAACCAAACTCACTGCCCTTGCATGGATTCCGATTCATAGCCACCTTCGGTCTGGGACAAAGCAGAACCGCCCCTGTAGGTTTCTGAGGCAGTAATTAGGTATGGAAGCAGAACCCCTGGTCTTTGATCTGAGAAGGGACTGCTGGATTTGATCTCGTGGTTAGCAGCTCAACCCTTGACGACAGATCCTGGGGCAGCACATTTGCTTATGGAGGACTCTGGGTGAATCATGTACCCACCCTTTTCTCCTGAACACCCAGACAGGTGATAAGACCTGGACTTTAGCTTATTAGCTGACTATTTCCTCCTGCGTGGCCCTCTAGGCAGCCAGTCTAACCTGCAACCGTGGTATCACCACCCACACACCAAAACCTGGCTCCACAGTCTTACATGCTGAACCTACAGATTGTGTGACGTTAGGCAGGTCCCTTAACCTACCTGAAGAAGCCTAGATTTCTGAATACAGTGTGAGCACAGGAGAGAGCCTCCTCTAAGGGCAGAGGTAAGAGGCAGAGGTCCCCAGGGCTCATCCATTTGAGTCCTTTTGGGACGATGGCCTTTACGTGGTCCTGAAGCGGGGCCCAAATTCTATTTTGTCACATTTGTCAGGAGACACAGCTGCCATGAGTTTGTTTGCCCCCATGGGAAAAATCGGTCAATCTGTTTTCAGACAGCGGCTAGGAAGTGTTGGCTTATCCAGCCATTGTGTCCCGCTGTGGGGACAGCGACTCAGCAAGTTTTTTTTTGCCGGTACAGGATTTTTTTTGGTGGGGGGGCATCACTGCCCTCTGGTGGTGGGAGTAGGAGGCCCAGCCTTTGCTCCTGTGGAGCTGCTGCTGGATTTGAACCTCCATCCCAGTGGGCTGCAGTCCCGAGCACAACCATACGCCAGCGGGGCTTAGCGGATTTTTTTTTTTTTTTTTTTGCTGTCCCTCTAAAAGCTGTTTAACATGTAGGTGTGGCACAGGATCGGTGCAAGCTGCCAGTTGGTGATCTTTGGTCGTGGTCTCAGTGCCAGGAACCATATGATAAGAATAGGAGTGTGTGCGGGGCCATTAGAATGGACCGTTTTACAGGCTCTCTTTATGCTTACAGGCACCTGTGACTTAGGCCCATTTGACGGATGAGGAAACGGAGGCTCAGAGCCGCTGAGTACTTTGTCTGGGGGCCCCATGGCTCTTTGGTCCCTGTGTCATTGGGTCGCCTTGCCCCGCTGGGTCCCAATGGTTCTGCTGCAGGCATTGCACGAGCAGCGCTATTTCCTTTTCGATGCATTTCAGTTCTGACACTCAGGGTTTCTTCCTGAGCACCTGCTGCGCCTGGGGGCCTGACCTGCTCAAGAGGCTTCTGTGAGGAAGGGGATTATGATAAAACTCTCATGGCGGCATAGTTAGTGCTCTGTGGCTATCATGTTAACTTATGTAAGTCGAATCAGCCGTCTCCTTTGGATCACTGTTCTCAGTAGGGGAGGCTTGAGAGAGGGACAGACACAGGGTAGTGGTGCCTGCATGCAGCCTCCGGGCAGCATAGTAGGCTGAGGCTGGCCTGAACATTCTTGGAGCGCACCGAGAATCCAATCTTAATTCTCCAGGCAACTTCTTTTTTGGCGGAGAAGATGTGACCAGGATCAGGCTCCCCACTCAGTCAGACCACGCCCTTCTGGGTTCTGAATGCCCTTTGGATATTTCCGGAAATCAGACGGGGCCTGGTAGCTCTAAGAATAACCGCAGGTGTACACCTGTCGGTTGCATCAGACGCTTTAGAAATCTTCCCTGGTCCCCCCTTTCTCGTCTTCTGTCGCCCTCTGCCTCTCTCACCTTCTCTGTCTCTCTCACCCTCTCTGCTGCTATCACCCTCCCTCTCTCTGTCTCTCTTATACCCTCTCTCACCTTCTCTCGGTCTCTCCCTTTGTCGGTCTCTCCCTCCCTCCCTGAAAAAAAAAAAGAAATCTTCCCTGGTCGGTACTTGGAGGAAAAACTTCTGCTCCCACTCCTCCTCGGCAGTATTCAACGTCAACCCGGAGAGAGGCTGTAGGTCTCTAAGAAGCCACCTTTGGCCTGGCGTGGTAGGTAGAGGAAAGCTCTTTAGAACCTCCTCCCACTTAAGCATGAACTTGTTTTTGTAGCCAAGGAAGGATGAGGCATTTAGCTGGGCATTTAAACTGAGCCAGATATACTTCCCTTCCACACGAACAGCCCTCAGGCGCTCCCTGTACCCCCTTGGTTTCCCGGTGCGTTGTTGGCAGACATCCCTTCCCCTGCAGATATTTCCTGGCTCTTCCAAGGTCATTGTCAAGCCCCCTAGAGGGTCTGAGATCAGTTCTACCTTGTGGTTCTTGACACTGCCCTCAATTCCCGGAAGCCTTTGAGGGAGCAGTGGGTTAAGCCTGGAGCTGCTAATGGAGGGGAGTTGGAATCAACTGGACAGTCATGAACGGATTGGTTGGTTTGATCAACGCCTGGACGCATGGTAACATCGTGGCTATGCCTTGGGCTGCTAACCACAAGGTCAGCAGTTCAAAACCACCAGCCTCTCCATAGCAGAAAGCCAAGGCTTCCTTCTCCTGTAAAGACTTATGGGTCTTGGAAACCTAGAGAGAGGCTAACCCTGTCTCATCGGATCCCTGCGAGTCAGAGTCCACTCCTGGCAGGAAGTGAGTCCCTCACAGCCCAGGCTCATGTCAGGTTGTGGTCCCAGTCTATCCCCTGCCCCTAGCTCTGGGCCTGGTGAACGGGACGTGGAACAATTGTTGACAGGAGGGAGGACGAAAACGGGAGAAGCCCCCAAATTTATACACAGCCCCAAGAGTATAAAAATGGCACAGGGCTTCTCAGTGGAGACTGATGTCGGGGTTTCCTCATTCATTCAGTGGTTGTATTGCTTTATGCTCAACGCCCTGAACGTAGTCCTAAGGGCACGTTGGCAAACAGCTCAGGGTGCTAACAGGCCCTGTAAAAACCGGTGCCTTTTCCTGGTGGGTGTGGCATCCCTTGAACTGGTTCATCTTGGAGATCTCCAAGGGTTTGGTTGATGGCCATCCACATGGTCCGTGGAGGGGATGGAATAAAAACGGTGGGGCGTTTTCTGTACATCTTGCCTTGGGGGGGCTCGTCTGGATATGAGGGTTCTTTCTGTTGAGGACAAACTGTTTGGGTTCTAACCCAGAAATTCACCTTCTGCCAGATGCTTGGTGGGGGGTGGCGATGGGGAGGCTCAATCATGTCCAGAATGAGGGCCGCCTGACGTCGGGAGTCACTGACACAACCGGCCCGGAGGACCCTCCTTCCTTCCTTGCTCCACTGCCCAGCTCACCCGCAGGAAAGCAGGAGAGTCACTCGGTTGTGCCTCTTAGAGCTTGAGGTCACAGGTCATCACGCTGTCTCCATGGGCACCTCCTCTAAGAGGAAGGCCCTTCTCTTTCTGTTTCTCCTTAATACTCTTTGACTCGAGCCCCCAATGCCTTGGACCAAGTGACTGTGTCACAAAATTGTGAGTGCTAGATTAGACACTCCCTGTGGACAGGGACCTTTGTGTTCTTTTCATAAACTTCTTTCTGTGTGTATTAGGTGTGTGTGTGTGTGGAAGGACTTTTGTTTCCCTCCTGCCTGTAGACCCAGCCCATGGCACGATGCTGAGATTATAATTGGGATTCAAACACTTGGAGAAGTGTGTGTGTGTGTGTGTGTGTGTGTGTGTGTGTGTGTTGGGGAAGGGGGTGTCACCCTGGAGCCCCACTATGCCACTCAGCTGATCCTTAGGTTTTACCCAAACCCCTGTCATGTCATCAAGTTTTATTTTTGTGTCATAAGGAGTGGTGGAAGCCCCCCGAGCCCCTTTTCTGATGTGTGTCTTGTTCCCCTCCTCCCAGATGGCAGAGAATCAAGACGCAATCGTGAAGGAAGTCGAAGCCCCAGCAAAAGAAGATGAGCTCGACGCTAGGCCGGACCGGTCCTCCTTTTCTATGCTGTAAGTCTCCAACCTTGCCGGGTTGGTCAGCGTCCCGATCCCTGGAGGACTGCCCAGCCTGGCCGTGCCCACTCACCCCAGGAAAGGACAATTCAAAGGAGGGACGCGTGGGACTAGACAGAGGCGTGTGGGTACATCACGAGTTTTATCCAGTAGCTTCTGCACCTACCACATAGAGCCCTTGGTGGTTCAGCCGTTAGGATTCGGGCCATGATACGTCGGCAGTTCAAAACGACCACCAGAGTGGACTTTTTACTCCTGTAGACAGTGACAGTCTCACAAACCCACCAGGGTTGCGTCGGCACTGGGATCCACCACCACCACTCCCCCACCCCAATTCTGATCCTAGTGCCTCCCCTGCCCCCATGTGTGTCAGACTCACGCTGCATGCCATAAGATTGCTCATGGCTGGTTTTCTGGGAAGTAAATCACCAGACCTTTCTTCCGGGGTGGACTCTAGCCGGACAGCCTTTCCGTCAGCAGACCTGAGTCCTTTCGCTGACCCGAGGGGTCCTTGAGTGGGAGGGGTCCTTGAGTGACTCAAGACAGGGAGTCTGTTCCAGTCAGTAAGACCCTGGAGGAGACAGTAGAGGGGCCCCCAGTGGATTTCTGAGGCTGTGAACCTTTACGGGAGCAGACGGCTTCATTTTCCCTCCAGAGGCGTGACAGGCGAGTGCAAACCAGCAACCACGCCTGCAGGGCTCCATCCTAGTGGCTAGGTGGGGCTCAAAAAACATTAATTCGCGGAAAGCATGGCCACATAGCCAGACGCTCCGTAATCACCCTTTCCGAGAAAGGTTGAGGGGGAAATGGCATAAAGCAAAGAAGCTTGAGCTCTGAACCTCCCTAGTTAAAAAACAACAACAACAACAAACAAGTCTGAACCAGACCCAGCCGCAGTGATTCAGAGGGAGGAGGAAGCCTGCCCTAGAAAAGACAACAGACGCGTGTGTGCCCTGAAAAGTTGCCACCCAGGGGAAGGTGAGCAGGCAGCTCTCCGCACACCTGCCTGAGCCCTGCGGCTTAATCTGGTCCCAGAGGACAGGGTATTCCCTTCCCTGGCATACCTGGGCAGAGGACAAGCCTGCACACCGGGAAGGTGCCATGAGCAAGGCTGTGTTAGGGTGTGATGTTGTGCGTTGAGCCCGTGGAAGGAAATTTAGCACAGAAGAGACGGAGGCACACTCACTGTCTGCTGCCCTGAGGCTGCAAAGAAACACAGCTTCAGCTCCCCAAGCCCAGGGATACTGGCCCTGGGCCCTCTCTGTGCTGCTTAGATTCTGTGAAGGAATGACGGGTGCGGCCAGGCAGAGTGCCCTGCATCGTGCCTTCTCCTTCCTTTCGCTCATTAGCCCACCACCCCTCCTGAAAGCCGCAGAGGCCATCCTCAAGACAGGGACCTGACAGGGAATAGCATGTAACTTGTTCTCGTCATCAAGGTCTGTGCGTGGGCATCCACTTGAGGGCAGTGGGATTGATTTTGTTGTTGTTTTGTCATCGATCCCTGCTATTGCTGCACGAGTGTGTTGCTCTTGATTCTTCAAGCACGCTGGCAAGTGCACGGATAGTACTATTGTGTCCTACTAAGCAACAGACGACTCTCAATTTTAGAAAATGACATCTGGGAAACAGCAGACACTGGTGGCGCACGTGAGAAAGCAGGAGACGGCGACACCGAGGAGTGACCCCCGTGCAGACCCAGACCCATGAGTTGACGCAGAGTCCAGAAATAGGAGCTTCCGTTACTTTAAGTGGACGGAGGGCAAAGTTGACACACTAGCCAAAAAGAAACGCAGGAGAAAGGGTGGAAGGCCTCGGGAAAGCAGTACGAGAACAATCTGACCAATACGTGAAAGGCGAGGCCTGATGCAACAGCTCAAACAGAAATCTTGAAGTCAGACGCCCGGATCGTAGAAAAGGTCCCATCGGAAAGAACAGAGCGGTAGAATGGAAACAGTGGGCCCATGATTAGCATAAAGGTAACTTGCTAAAGACCAAAATACAAGAAGAATAGTTTCTTTTTTTTTTTAAGGCTGAAGGAAACCTAAGACTTCTGTAGGACGTTATCAAGAAGACAACTTATATTTGATAAACATTCCAGAAATGGGAGAAGAAAAAAAGTCACAGAAAATAATGTAAGACGGATGGCGGATCATCTTGTATCTGAACCTACCGTGACTTGGTAGTCTGGGTAGACCAGAGGAACAAATCTTATAGACACCCATATGGATATAGGGAAAGGGTTTATATACAAAAGGAACACTGAGAAAGTATCCCAACCCAGTCTGGTTCAAGGTCAGAAGTCCGATATTAGCCCATATGCCTGATACCAGTCTATACTGTTGCCATCCGACTCACAAAGACACAGGCCAGTGGGTGCAGAACCCCAGCACTGGCAGGGGTCTCCCCATGACTCCTCGCTCCCAGACCTCAGGGTCCATCAACAGCATCCAGTGGTGGCAGAAGCAACTCATCTCTGGCAGGGGTCTCCACGTGGCCTCTCCAGCATCAGAGGTCTGGCTCCATCAGGGCAAAGCCGTGTGGCTTCTCTGGCTCCTCAGACACTGCCATCTTGTCTGTGATTAATCGTCTCTGAGACTAACTCCCAACAACTGGAGAGATAGCTTCTCATCTTCACGAGGGAAATATTATGAGATTTCCCAGAAGTCTCAGGAGAAAGCCATGCCCACACGGAGGCCTCATTGCCTACTCAATGGCCAGCTCCAGATTAAAAGGCTAGACTCCACCCATACATCTTAATCATGAAATTAACATAAGCATATGACCGCCACAGGAGGGGTGCTGATAGTTAACCTGCTTGGTTGCTAACTGACAGGTTATAACCCAGCCAGGGGTGTCTGAAAAGAAAGGCCTGTAGATATCCATTCCATCCTCTCTCATTGACTGACACACCTGGGGTGGAAAGATCAGGTCATTACATGAAAATGAAGGTGGCCACATCAGATCACAGAATGGAGAAGGATTCTATCATGGCAAAATGGCCAAAGGACAACCGTAACAAAAATGCCAAGCCTCAGAGCCTCCTTGAAAATGTAGCCGATGGAATTCCCACCCCTTTGAAAGGTTAAACCTAGTCAACTGTACCTTTTTACAGTGTGGCTGGAGTCACCGCAAAACTGCCCATTTTCAAAATGAACTGTAAAAGTCCCAGCCTAAGAGTGAAATTCCACTTTCTGAAATGCCTGCTGTTGCTGTCTGAATTGTCAGGCGTGGAGTTACTGGCAAAATTGAGCTATAATTCATGGAAGTTTAATGTCGCGCTTCCAGGTTGTGAAAGGTGGTGATTTTCTCTACCTTTTCTTGGTGTCTGGCTTGGCTTAGTGGTTACATGTTGGGCTGCTAACCTGCAAGGTCAGTAGTTCAAAACCACCAGCTACTCCGCAGGAAGGACATGAGGCTTTTTCTATAGCTGTAAAGGATTGTGGCATAGGAAACCCACAGGGGCAGGTCTGCCCCACTCTATGAGGTCTCCATGAGATAGAATTGACCCTAGGACAGAGAGTTTCTTTGACTTTTCCCCTGTGCAAGATAATCCACCAGCCACTTCCCAAGGATGCCGTCCACTGGAAGAAAATTCCACTCAGCTGTGCGATGCCCATGTTACATTTTCCTTGTCATTATTTGCAGTGTCCCTTGGTTCTCACGGAATCACTCTCAGATACCATGCGTGTTCATGAACTCATTCTTTCTTGTATTTATGGAGCAGCAGAGGGTAAAGTCCTTGTACCAAGTCACATACTGGGTCTGTGACGGATCCAGGCTTTGAACCTGGAGTCACCTGTCTCTGCCACTGCTACCTGCGGCTGCCTTTGTGCCTGTGGCAGACCCTGTGTTGGGTCCTGGGGCACACACAATCCTGAGCAGTGTCATCAGCCTGGTTTACAGTCAGACAGGGAGCAGCTACTGCAGGAAAGATTATCTTGTAAGAAGGGCCCGAGAGGGTTCTGTGGGTACAGAATAAATAAAAGCACCCACTCTGGTCTCGGGGCTCAAATAAAACCCCCATGGTGCGATGTTTGTACTGAGACTTGAGGGTGAGGTGGCAGGTGGTTAGGGACTGCATGAAAGATTGGGACAAGAAACCTGGGGTCATTCTCACTGATAAGGATCTAGTCGGGCTCTTCTGGTCCCTGGCACTCCGGGAGCAACAGGCGTCAGTGCAGACATGGCCAACTCCAAGAACCATCCCACCCACAACCAATCCCGGAAATGGCACAAAAAACCCCGATCACAACAATATGAATCTCTTAAGGGGGTGGACCCCAAGTCCTGAGGAGCATGCACTTCACCAAGAGACACAAGAAGGGCCTGAAGAAAATGCAGGCCAACGATGCCAAGGCCGAGGCTGCCCATTCCAAGGCCATCAAGGAGCTTGTGAAGCCCACAGAGGTCAAGGCCAAGACCCCAAGGGGCATCCACCGCAAACTCAGCCGACTGGCCTACATCGCCCACCCCAAGCTCGGCAAGCGGGCTCGGGGCACGTATTGCCAAGGGCCTGAGGCTTTGCCGGCCCAAGACCAAGGCACAAAACAGGGCTGATGCTCCAGCCAAGGCCTTGACTCCAGTAAAAGCTCCCAACAGCACCCAGGCTCCAGCAACCAAAGGCGCCCCAGCTCCCCCAAAGTAGAGTTCTCTGTGAGGACCAGAGGGACTGCTGTGAGCTCTGAGCTGTGCCTGCGTGGCGCTGGTGTCTTCTTGTGCTTTGTGCAAATAAACCCAGGCAACGCCGTTAAAAAAAAAAAAATCTAGTCGAGGGGTTTGGGATGAGATGGAAGTAGCAGGAAAGGAATTAGGTAGGATGAGTGGGGTGGGGGGAGGTTTAGAAGGGAGAAGATCCTGGGGGTGCTAACAGCAACCATGCCGGGCAACAAATCAAGAAGCCAGAGGTTCAAGTTGACACAGAATCACCTTGGGAGAAAGGTCTGGCAATCTTCTTAAAAAAAAAATCCATCTTTGAGAACCCTGTGGAGGAGCATGGTTGGGTCTGACACACACAAGGTTGCCCCGATTGGAATTGGCCAGATGGCAAGTAGTTGAGTTCTTTGAGGACAGCGCTGTGTGCGTTGCATTGTGTTTGCCTGAAGTTCACGTTGAGGATTAGACATTCACCCAAAGGCTAGTGGAAATCATGGCAGAGTGTGAACAGCAGAGAGATTTATCATCCGTGCCCCCCCCCAAATAAACACCCTGCCTCCCCCAACACACACACACACACACACACACACACACACAGCTTCAGAGAGGAAGCGAGTGGTCCCAAGAGGATGTGGTGGATGGGCAGTGAGCAAGCTCCCGAGGAATCAAGTCCATTGGGAGTGAATATGAGTTTTTGTTGCTAGGTTTTTTCCCATGGCTGGTTTTTCTTTTCTTTTTTTTAAATGCTTTTATTGGGGGCGCTTACGTCTCTTATCATAATCCATACATTCCTCCAGTGTGTCAAGCACATTTGCACACATGCCGCCATCATCATTTTCAAAGCAATCCCTTCCCACTTGAGCCCCTGATATCATCAGCTCCCCATTTCTTCCTCCTCCCTCCCTAACCCTTATAGATTATTATGTTTATACACCGCCCTCCATCACCCCTCGCCCACTTTTCCATTATTTGTCCCCCTGGGAGGGACATCCTTCTGATAGGTTCCCTCTTTGTCCCCCCATCCTCCTCTAATCCTCCTGGTATCTCTGCTCTCCTACTTGGCCCTGAGGGGTTTATCTATCCTGGGTTCCCTGTCTTGCGGGCTCTTACCTGTAGCAGTCCGTGTGCACTGGCCTTATCACTCGGTTGTTCCCATGGCTGGTTCCCCAGCAGTAGATTGTCAACCCTTTCTTCCAGGGCACCTGGTCGTGGAGTCTCACCTCCAACCACCTTCTGTCAAGGGTGTGTTGACCATTTGCACCATGAATGGGTTCTGGGGCTCAGTGGCCCCAAATGATTCCAAGTCCTCTTGAGTCAGCTTGACTCCACGGTGGGCTCTGGTCGGACTTCGTTGGCTTTTTTGCCTCGCTGCCACTAGATGTCAGGACAACATCGCTCTTATTTCCAGTCCACTCGCCCTGCCTGGGAAGCAGACTGTGCATGGATTTAGAGGTTGGGTGTTTAAATTCCATTGTTTTTCTGATTTTCTGATGACTGATCATATTTGGGAAACAGTGAAAGACAATGAGGAAATGTATTTATGATATTGTTTTTAAATTGTGGGGCAGTTTGGGCTTTTAAAAATGACGTAAAGGGGACTGAGCCCGGTGGCGTAGTGGTTGAGTGCGGGACTGCGGCCCATTGGCTTGGCAGTTTAAATCCAGCAGCAGCTTTCCAGGAACAAAACCGGGCTTCCTATTCCCACCAGGCAGTGATGCCAAAAAAAAAAAAAAAAAAAGGCTTAAAGGAACAGCCACCTGAAAGGCAGCTCAGAGTTTCTTGTTTCCCAGAGGCAAAGAACTGAGAAACACAGGCCCAGCTCTGTGCCACCACGTCGGTGCCAACTTGTGTGACTCATGGAACTGCCCTAGGAGTGTCTTGAGGCTGTCGCTCTACAGGAGCAGAAAGTCCTGTCTCTCTCCCACGGGGGCAGCTGGTGCTTCTGAACTGCTGAAAAGCGAAGAAAATCGAGAGGCACATGGGAACTGAGTCCAGTGGACTCGCAGACCTTGACTTGACGATGTACCCTCCATCGTGTCAACACCAGTCTCCACCCTGAGACCAGAGAGGACGGTGGTGCTGGCTTCCACCACCCACTGCTCCAACAGGGCTCGCCCTAAAAGGGCCCGAGTCATGGGGGAAAGGAAAGAAATGTGGTATAAAAATCCATATGTTTGAAAAACCATGCTAACAGGCCAGATGGAGATTAGTGGAACCCCCAAACTACATCCCCGAGTCACCCATCTGCTCTGATGTTGAACTCACTCTTTGTGCAGCCTATATGGGTCTATAAAGGAAACATGAAAAACTCTGGTGATGCTGCTGTTAGATACGGGGCTGTGATTCCCATGGTCAGTAGTTCAAAACCTCCAGCAGCTCTGAGGGAGGAAGAGGAGACTTAGTTTCAGAAACCCACAGGGGGGCAGTTCTCCCTGTCCTCTACGAGGGTCCCTATGAGCCAGAATTGATTTAATGGCAGTGTGTGTGAGGGCTTTTCTAATAGAAAAGTAGATTGATGATCTACTTTTAAAGACCAACCAATGCACATTATAGGTATCCCGGTAATCCAGTTCGCAAGTGATTACGGAGAGGGAGCAGGCTGGGCAGCATTTTGTTGCATTGCACATGGGGGTGCCTGAATCGGGGGCCTACCAGAAGTCCACAAACAGCGAAACCTGATTGGCTCCTTCTCAAGCGAACAGACTGTCTGCAGTATGGCCTGCACCGCTGGACATGAAAAGGATGGACAGAGCACTTGCTGTCAGATTGAGGCCCCGACCTGCTGACCATTCTGAATTCCCATACCCTGCCGTCGTAAAGAGACATACAGCGTAACATAGAGATATTTTCTACTGAGGATCATTCAAGAACTGTGCCAGTACCACGTTTCCAGAGAGCTGCTGAAAATGCCAGGCAGATGTAGAAGAGGACATGGAACGGGCTGTCTTTGCTGACATCCGATGGATTGGCTGAAAGCAGAGAATCTTAGAGAGTTGTCCACCTTTGTTTTCTGGACTGTGCAGACGTATCTGGCTGTGTGGGTGGTCGCGAATGGTGGGTAGCATTTGAGAAGGATGGGAGTGAGATCAAGCGGCAGTCGTTCCAGAAAAGGGGAAGCACACGGTCTGAAACCAGGAAGAGCATGCATCAGGGTTGTACCCTTGCAACATACTGAGTCTTGTACTGAGTAAACACTGAAGCGCTGGCCCTTGTGAAGAAGAAACTGCACCGGGATTGGAGGAGGAAGGCTCATTACCAATCTGGGATACCCAGTTGACTCGACCTTGCATCCTGAAAGTGAAGAGGACTTGAAGCACTTACTGCCCATCCCACCCTGAAGATCAAACACAGAACCTATCAGTATGGATTACACATTGATGTTAGTGAAGAAAAGAAAAATCCTGGCTGTAATCTTTGTAGAATCGGCTTTCCTTTGGGGGGTTGAAACTACCAGCCTTTTCAGTTCACAGCCAAGGGTTAGAGCTTCATTCCACCCAGGTTCCCTACTAAATCTAACAGGCTGTTTAAAAAGAAATAATTCTGTTCTTTTTTTTTT
>PVJH01042146.1:0-14498 GCA_004026705.1 Nesogale talazaci
GGGCAGGGAGGGAGGCCGTGAGCACCCTCCGATAGGTGGAGGACTCGACCTCGCTTGCTCCAAGTGAGGAGCGCTCGGAGCACGCGCTGAGGAAGATCAGTGGTTACAGTCTCCAGGACGGACGACGACTCGTTGTCAAGAAAGCCAGAATGCTCACCGTGGTCACCAATGTAACGTCATGACAAATGGAGAAAAGACTGACGTTGTCAAGGATTCCATCCTGCTGGGAGCCACAATCAGGGCTCGCAGAAACAGCAGTCGAGCGATCAGTCAACACCTCGCACTGGGTAAATCTGCCCGAGAAATCTCTTACCAGATTTGAAAAGCAAGGAGGTTACGCTGTTCCACCAGCTTGACGAGAGAAACAAATCCAGCGGCGCTCACATATGTCGAAGAGCTAGCTTCATATTATGACGTACTGCGTATGCTCAAGTAGAAGCCGACCAGGCTATCAGCCGAGGCACCCATGTTTTCCACGAAAACTGCATTAAAAAATGTGCTGAAAAACTCGGCTTATCCACGAGTCTGCACAGTGATTATATATTGCAAAAACAGCCCAGCCCAGTCCAACTCAAGGCTATAAGTCTTCTTCAGACTCACATGATCACAAGCAACAATGCCAAATGCAGGAATCTCAGCAGCTGGTGGGGGCTGGGTCTTGTGGATCCAGGGGTGATGGATGCAACTGCAGGGCTTTGGTAGGTCTGAGAGTGGCCAGCTGGCATGAAGGTGAAGGCAGAGAGAGAGAGAGAGAGAGAGAGAGAGAGAGAGAGAGGCTTCCAGAGAGTCATCTATCTTGCTCACACCTCCAAAAGAGGTCACCAAGCTGCCACTTGACTGGCAGGCTAACCTCCACCCACATCTTCTTACAAGTGCCATATTGACCAACCCCCCCCCCCGTCCCCGCCCACCCTAACTATCACAGTTACTTTGAAGACCGAGGCACGCCTGAGCCAAGGCGTGGCATTTTCAGCCACTGCTTCTACGTGTGAAAGCCGGAAGCCAGATCAGGCAGACCACGGAAGGACGGCTGAGTTTGAGTTGGGGTGCTGGCTGAGACTCTTGAACGTGCCTTGGGGCGACAAGCACATCTGTCTGGGAGGAAGCCCAACAAGATGCTCTCCCCAGAAGGAGGATGGGGAGGCTCCGTCTCCTCGTGCCGTGGATCTGTTATCAGGAGAGACCGGCCCCTGCACAAGAAGACGCGTGGTGAAGGAGAGGGGCCGTGGAAAGGAGGAAGACCTTTGACAATGGGTGCAGCGGTGGCCTCAGACTCAGGAGTCATCATGGGGGTGGCATTGCCCTGGGCCAGCAAGCGGATGGACATGGATACGAAGGTGCAAGCCCACTTTAGAATGAGGAATAGACAGAACATTCTTCGGGCCGCCCTCTGGAGATTGGTCCTCCAGACCTAGTCCCTTCTCTAACAGGCACCCAGGTCAATGCTGGTGGCACTTGGGGGCAAGGCTTCCGCTGCCAAAGGAAAGGTCGATGGTTCAGACCCACATGTTTCTCTGGAAGAGAGAGATGAGGCCAACTGCCCTGGTCAAGGATTATAGCCTCAGGCGTCCTATAGAAAGTCGCTGTGAGGCAGAATCCACACGTGAACTGTTTTTGCTTTTTTTTTAAGGAAGACAAGTTTACGACCAAAGTATGGGGGTAGGGAGAAACGTGTTTCAAAAACTTTGTGGGAGAATTCCATAATCTCTCCATCAACTTTGTGAAATCGCCTTGTGTTTTTGCTGTATAGATTAGAGAGGCTGACCCATTGTAAGAAATGCTTTATTCTGTGTTATTGTGAGGCTAGTGCTCTGTCCTCGAGCCCCCCTGGATGTCATTCTGTATTCCCAGATCAGTCTATGTGTATCCCTGATCCTGTCAGTGAGACATAGCCATGCCTTTGTTCTAGTCAGGTATATACCTGCCCCACAGTGATGTGACCTGTCCTCCTCTCACTTCTCCTCACAGTGTACTCATTAACTCTCCAGCCATTCTCCGCCCCCCCTCCCCAACCCCTACGACTTCCTTCCTCCACCCTGGCCACTTCTTTCCCTCTACTCTAGCCTGGCGCACCCTGTTTGATCTGGCTGTACAAAGTGCCAGGCTTTAGGAAGCTTGGGCTCCTTGGTATTGTTTAAGCTCATCTATGGACCCTCTCCTCTTTACCTTTCCCTACTTATGTCGCTTCTGTTGCTGGGTCGTCCTCTCCAATAAATCCATAATCTTTCACAAAATCCTACCTGGTAACAACACAAGAGGGCTTCAGAAGGTTGGTGGGAGAATGGACCTAAAAGTGGGATTCCCTCCCCTCCCCCATTGAGCTCTTGGAAACCCCCTCATAATTGGAAACTTCCCCCGGGCATCCCTTTGTCCCCAGGAAATAACTCACAATTTCATTTCTTGCTGATGGGCAACACTCGGTTGCCCAAGTTTGAAGCACATGACCCCTTTCCTCTGGTTCTGGTGAACTGAGGACTTTACCCGCTAGCTAATTACTAAATCATCAGAAATGCATATCAGAAACCCTCAGCCCTGTGGAACTGTTCATTGGAAAAAGTCAAAGTCATTCATGACCTGAGTTTATGAAGTTTGAAAGAGTCACAATTGACAGAAGAAATGGTTCTACAGATGCAGACACGGGGCAGGCACTGACAGAAAATGAAAATGCGAGGCCACGCATCACAGGAGAGGATGGGAGAGATGCAGGGAGGAAAGCTGCTGAACCCCCGGATGGCACAGCAACACCAGAGGCAGATCAAACGCCTTTGAAATGAGGCAGCGCTTTATTTCTCAGAGGCTTTATGATGCAGGGATGGCAGGCAGTGACCGTGTGGATTGTGAAGCCAGTCTCTCTTCCAACTTCTCCTTGAAGCATTTTATACCCAGCAGTAATATCTTCTCCACCTCGCTTTGAAAATTAAGTGGAATTTGATAGGCTTCTGAGACGGCACAGTCACCTAGAGAGGTATAAGACAGTTACCCACCAAATAAATGCCTTCTTTCTCTTTGTAGTCAATGCTCGCTGCCCCCCGTTTCTAGCCATCACTGATTGTTTGACGTCACTCTAACGTTGCATTTTATAGACCGTCATACACACAGTCATGAGGCCTGACTTCTTTTACTTGGCACAATGCACTTAAGACCCATCCACATTGTTGTCTGCATCATCCGTAGTTTGTTCCTGTTTATTCTTGAAGATTATCAGCAGCATCGTGATAAATGAAGAAGAAATTGAAGTTGTCAGTGATTTCATTGTACTTGGATCAACAATAATTGTCTGCAGAAGCATCAGTGAAGAAGTCAAATGACATATTGCATTGGGGAAAAGACCTCTTTGATGTTTTATAAAAGCAAAGATGTCACTTTGATGAATACGGTAGACCTGTTGCAAGCTATACTCTTTCCCATTGCTTCATTCAGTGGGGAAAAAAAAGGAGGAGGCAGAAGAGGAAACAAAGTATTCAAATTACAGTCTTGGCAAAGAATGGTGCATGTTCCATGGACTGCCAGAAGAACAAACAAATCAGTCTTGGGAGTAATTCAGCTAGAATGCGTTCCAGAAGTAAAGGTGGTGCGACTTCAGCTTAATTACTTTGGACAGGTCGTCAGGAATGACCAGTCGCTGGGAGAAGTCATCAGGTCCGACAAAGTAGAGTCTCCTTAAACATAAGGGAACCCTTGGTGGGCTAGATTGACACAGTAGCTGAAGCCATGGCCTGAAAGGCAGGGTGGGGGAGCAGGACCACACAGTGTATCCACCAGATGAACAAAATTAGGGTGCTTTCAGGTCTGGCCAACTATGAGTACCCTTTTGTGAGCATCTGTAGATAAGTGTTTCTGTATAAACTTAAGCCTTTGTTTCCTTGAGAAAAACTCTTAAGAGTGGGCAGTCTGGGTCTTAGGTGACGTGTGCGCCTCTCTATGAAAGACACTTATGAGTTCTTGACTTCAGTGTTCAAGAGTCATGTTTTCTATATTAGCCAATGATCACTCAAGAGCAGGGGTTGGGGGGGGGGTGCAGCTCGGCACTGTCAGACATCCAGGGTGTTCCTGTTCTGCGTCCATGCTTGGGCATACACCTAGACATCGGAGAGCTTCAAGCAGACCACCATTTAATTCGTTCAGGAATCCGCAATCTGGGCAAGAGTAGATAGGTTTATCTTGGCTGCCCATGAATCCAACTGGGTTGCCCAACATGGAGGAGGTTTCTCTTCCAAGATGACTCACTCTACTGGCTGCGGTGCGCCCTGGGAACGCATCCAGGTGTTCGAGCCAGCCGCCCCGGCTCATTTCCGCAGGGCACGCTCCCAAGGGAGACGGCCACAGGGACGCGACTGTGCCTCAGCTGACTGGCCGTGGAAGCACATGGAATCTCTGCCCCGCTTCCTTTAGAAGGGCATCATGCTCAGTAAAGTGGAGGGTCGACCTGACAGAGGAAGGCTCAGCAGATGGGTTGACACAGTGACTGCACCAATGGGCTCAGTGTTAGGCCTGGCTGTCTAAAATCACAAATCCAGTGGCATATATGTATGGATTTGGATATATACGTATTTCAGAAAGAAATTTTTATCAAGAACTAACTTTTGTATCGATAAGACATCCCAGCCCAGTCCAGCTGAAGGCTGTGCATGGATCTCCTGCTAGCCAGAGCCCTCTTCAAACTCACATCGTTGCAGGCCAGGGAGGAAGAATGTTGGTGAAGGAAGCAGGGAAATCCCAGGCCACTGGGTGCAGCGTCTCATGAATTCAAAGTCAGTGGAAACATGGCAGAGGCCAACAGTGCCCAGGTTGACCCCAGGGTCAGAGGCCAGATGGGGCTGCCCCTGGAGGCAGACACAGGGTCCCAGCGAGAAAGAAGGCAAAGGGGCTGAAGAGAGGGGCAGGGTCCCCACTGTCTCCCTCAATAGAAAAGGCCACACGTCCCAGGAGGCATTACCAGGCCGTGACCAGATCGAGCGGTTGGATTTTGCCCCTGCATGTCCTGACATGAAATCTAACCGACGTGGGCTGCTCAAGCATGGAAACGCTTCCGAGGGTAGCGCAGGGACGAGGTGGCATTTCCACTGTTGCTCAGTGGGTCACCGTGAATTGGCACCACACGTGGCACCTAGCAGCAGCCTTAGTCTTCCCAGGTCCAGGGCAGGGGCCGTCAGGGGGATGCTGCCAGGATCCAGAAGCACGTGTGGCTGCCGTTAGTGATGAGATGCCCTCCGATTGGCTCTTGCCCATGGCAGCCCTGTGCCCAACACCCAAACACTGCATGGCCCTGTGCCCTCTGCGGGCCCTCAAATTCACCAGGCATCCTGTCCTTCTCCAGGGACCGGTCTTTCCCACCAGGATGTCCTAAGAGTGTCCGATGGGGCGTGGGGGGTTGCGTGTGAGGTGGGGAAGAGGGTCAGGAGCCGTGCTGGAAACGCTGATTGGCCACACGGCGCTGAAGAATCTGACTGCCTACGAAGCCTCGGTACACGTTCCAGCAGGAAGAAATGGTCCCCTGCATGTTTATAACTCCTTTGCAGTTCCCAGGACTGATAAGTACACTCAAGCACTTCTCTTTCTTTATCCTGGTTTTCAGCAACCTGCTTCCCAGCCCGTGCACCAGCCCGGTGGTTCTACCAGTGTGTGAGCAGTTGACATCTCTCTGCCCCGTGTGGTGGTTCTTACGGCGTCACCAACTTCTCCATGCTGTTGTTACGCCCTGAGGCCACGGCGCAGGCTGCCCACAGCTCTGAGGTGCCTCGGGAAGTCACAGGGTCTGTGTCTGACCACTGGCTTGATGACGACGCTCAGTTTGTCGTGGCGGCCCGGGACGGTGCCCGCACTCTCTCTCCGCGGTGCTTCGCTGACCGGGACGAGCCTCTCACGAGCTTCCACTTTTGCCATTTGATAGGTTGCTGTCATTGGGGATTCTTGTTCCAATTTTGTATTGTTGTTGTCGTCATCTTTGCTTTGAAAAATGTCAGTGTCTTTAAGTGACCCCCCTCACATGTGACTAACGATTGTTTCCTGCTCATCGTGACAACCGACCTCTTCTAGAGTCAGGTAACCAGGCCCCTGCGTGTGTGCGCAGCTGGAACGATTTTGTTCTGTCGCTTCTTTGTTAGTGTGTGTTCACGTAAGGGCATCAGCGGGGTCTAGCTGCTTCCTGCTCAACCGATGAATGCATGCAGGTGCCACGGTGGAAAGGAGGAAGATCATGAAACCTGATCTCCTCAGCAGATATGGGGGCCTCAGGGGGAGTATGGAATGCTGGGAGGTACTAGAGTCTGGTGAACTCTCTCGAGGTCTTCAGGATGTCCTTCTGGTAGCTCTGAGGTCATTGTGTGGCGGCCTTTGCTCTCACTGGAGGCTGCAGCCACAGAAACACCACACATTAACGACTCTACCAAACAAAACCTTCATTTCGCACAGTCTAGGAGGCCGGAAGCCTCACGTCAGGGAGCCAGCTCCATGGGAAGGCTTTCTCCTTCCCAGCTCTGGGGGGAGCGCTTCATTTGCACAGGGACGCAGCCCCTAGATAAGCAGACTAGTAGCCCACAGAGGATCTGGAATGCGATTTCTCTGGAGAAGTGAGATGCGGATGAGCAACACGGACAGCTCTCCTAGGTTCACTGAACCCACCTGTTCCGCGGCAGACAGCTGGGAGTCACTTTATGATTGTTGAGGAACAGCCACCCCCTCTAGCCAACCTGATATTCCTTCCGAGCGTTCCCCAGCACCGTCTCTTCACCTGCCCTTCCCTCCCTCCCTTCCTCCC
The DNA here is from genome assembly GCA_004026705.1 of Nesogale talazaci. Taxonomy (NCBI): domain Eukaryota; kingdom Metazoa; phylum Chordata; class Mammalia; order Afrosoricida; family Tenrecidae; genus Nesogale; species Nesogale talazaci. The sequence goes on from PVJH01042146.1 coordinate 6,758, forward strand.
GCACCCCCTTCCATGTTCACAGAGTATCTTTCTTGGGCTTCTTTCGACAGAGGCAGCTCTTGCTGATGGTAAATAAGTGCTTGAAGCACCGTGATGCTTTTTGTAGCATTTGATCAATTTGAAAAGCAGGGGTTTCTAAATTTCAGCGATACACCAAGCTTTTCAGAAAATGAATTCCAAAGGGAATTGATTTTTATCCTCCATACTCTGGCGGTACAGACAGAATATCGACGACGGTTGATAGAATGGAAGCAAGGAGTGAGCGTGAAAAACCTCTCCCTTAACAGCAGTTTGTGACCAACAGGCTCATTCATTGGAGGGAGGGAGCTGGGCACCTCACAGGGTCAATAGTGAAGATGGAGGAAATGCATCCATTTCCTTACAGACTCTTTTCTCTGGAGACAGGTGTTTCGTGCAGGCCGTCTCTTCTTTGCAGTCTCCTATTATTTCCTGGTGGTTCTTCAGCCGCTGTAAGGGTCTTCAGTTTCCTGATACGGGCATGAGCCTACGAGGTGAACGTGAAACTAGGAGCACACTGCGGCCTTGTCCGTCCACGGCCCTGTGGGTCATTTCTCTGCCATCGTAGATGGCTGGTTGCTGCGGCCCCTGCACCAGTCCATCTCCCCCGGCGTCTTCCTCTTTCCCCCTGACTCCCCGCTGAGCACGACGGACGTCTGTCTCCAGAAGCTGGCCTCTCCTGATGACACGCCCAAAGCACTCCAGAGGAAATCTTGCCATCTTGGTTTATAAAGGACATTCTGACTCTGCCACCCCCATCCCCGGCATATTTGTTTGTTCTTTTGGCAGCCCGCAGCCCCTTCCGTATTCTTTTCCAGCAGCATTCTTCAGCTGCACGCAGTGTCCAGCGTCCCATGCAGACGGGGCCATCTGAAAATGTCCCGGCGTGGGTCAAAAGCACCTCACTCTTCAAAGGGACATCTTTCCTCATAAACACCTGCAGGAAGTCTTACGCAGATTGAAAGCAGATGTGCGTGCCCAGTGCCGTACATGGCTTTATTTCTTGACCCTTGCCTTATTCTTTTATTCTGGCCTCGTGCTACCTTGACGATCTGTTTTTACTGAATGTAATCGGTTCATTTGCCCAGCTGTGGAAGCCCAAGAGGTCTGTCATCAGCACGACGCGTCTTCTCTCATCAGCATCCCATGACTTTATGGGTTACCTTGGTGGCGTAATCACTTCCTTAATGGCCGGCCCTGGTTTATAATCTACAGGAAGAAAGCATGGATGTTGGTTTCATGTGGGCATTATATCATATACCTGAGTTCTGGGCACCTTCTCCTTACCTATTGAGATCATTATTGATGAAATGACTATCATCCGCCCTCCACAGGAAAAGGACAACAAATTTTAGCTCATTAAAACTCACGATAGACGTTTTTGCAGAGAAGAAAGAATTGTCTCAAGGAGCTTGTGAAAAGGTGACAACAGGGAGATTTGTTTAATCATTGAGTTTTTAAGTGCTTTTGAAGTCTTGAAGTCCTTTGCGACTAGGAAGAGAGAGAACAGGACAAGAAATTTCTGTGAATATCCCAGACTTCAATTACGGGTTGATTGAAGGATGATGAAGGTGCATATTGAAACTGGGTGTCAAGAATTACAGAATAAAAGAGATGGAGGATGGAGAACAGGGTCAGAAGTTGGCCACTACCCTGAAGGGTTGTGGGAAAGAAAGTCTGATGCTCTGAGGCTCAGAGTTGGGGTGGAGGTGCTTAGAGGAGGAAGAAGTTGACTAAGATGCAAAGTTGGAGGTGGGTGGTTAGGGGGAGGAGGTCGGTACTGGTTCAGAGTTAGGGGAGGGGGTGATGTGAGATTAGAGCTGCATGGTCGAGGTGGTTAGGTGAGAGGGATGTTTACTTGAAATTCAGAGTCGGGGTGGAAGTGACTAATGAAGGAGGGGGGGAGAGCTCGGGACTTCAGTGGCCTAGAAGGACATCTCCTGCACTCCAAGCCCACTGATGTGAGGGATGTGGGGATTGGAGAGGGATGAGAGGGTTGTTGGGTGCGTTTCCAGGCAAGCAAGGTCAGGAGAGAGACAGAGAAGAGGTGGCCAACAGAGAGACGTCACTGAACTCGGACTTCTGGGTTTGAGAAGGCACAGGGGAGGTGACTGGGGCGATGGGGTTTGATGGAGGTAGAATGGGACTTCGGTGGTGCTCAGGGCTGTTTGGGGATTTGACCTCAGGAGACGATGGATGAATGGAGACATACTCTAGTTCATGCTAAGATTTACATGGAGATCAAGTAAGATCAAGTTCTGGGATCTTTGAGGCGATCTTGAGAAAAGAGAAGGCGGGACATTAAGATGTGCTACCGGGAGCCCTGGCGGCAGCAGGACTCAGTTCTTGGCTGCTGACCAACAGGTGGGTGGTTCAAACCCACTCTGGAGGCAGAAGCCGTGGCAGCCTCTTTCCACAGGAGCACAGTGTCGGGGGCAGCGCTGCTCTGCCTCCCAGGGTCACTGTGGGTTGGCTTGACCCGACAGCCTCAAGTTTAGTTGGCCTCTGTGGCTATCAGAGCCCCTAGCATCACAACTTGGGATTATCCTGAGTCAGGGATGGTTTGATAGCAGCTGGAAGAGATGGGCCAGCCAGGAGCAGTACACACCGAAGGAACACACAGCATTCCTCTAGTCCCTTTAATGCTTCCTTCCCCCACTATCATGCCTCCAGTTCTATCTTACAAATTTAACTAGACCAGCACGTGTACACTGGTACAGGTAAGACCTCTCGACACATGGAATCTGGAGAGATAACCTCCTCAGGACCAAAAATGAAAGCAGCGATACCCTGAGGGTAGGGGAAGGTGTGAGGAGCAGGGGGAGAAAGGGCTAACCGCTGACAATAATCAGCGTACACCCCCCTCTGCTCTGGGCGGGACAGTGGACAACTGAAATGTGGATGAAGGGAGACAGCGGATGGTGTAAAAGATGAAAATAAAAATATTTATAAATTATCAAGGGTTCACAAGGGTGAGAGGGTGGGGGAGGGGAAGGGGAAGGGGAAAAAAGAGGAGCTGATATTAAGGACTCAAGTAGAAAGAAAATGATTTGGGAATGATGTGCTTGAACAACCACTGCATGGATTATTAGAATTTATTAAGATGATTTATTAAAGTAAAAAAGATAAATTAAAAAGAAATCCATTGATATGTGAACAGTGCATATCACCAGAACAGATGACCAATGACCTAGAACCTTGCACATGGACCAGGGCAGATGGAGAAGGCCCCAGAAGTGGTTTCCTCACGCCCTCTTGGTTGGTGTTTGAGCTGGCTCAGGTCAGTTCTGTAAACACAGTTGTGACGTTTCTTCTAGAAATCAGCGCATTTCCCCTCTCCTAGTCCTTCCTGCCTGTTCTGTCCTCAGGCAGATACTCCCCTGGGGGTTCTCCTGGTTGGTCAGTCTACAGTAGGCCCGCCTGCCTGGTCTCACTGCTCATTGAACACCTGCCTAGTGCGTGGGAGAGAGCCGTGGTGGTGGGCGTAGTGGGTACACACTGTGCTGCTGACTGCCAGGGCTGCAGGTGGAAGTCTGCAGAGAAGACATCCGACTCTTGTAATTAGGGACAGTTTCAGACTCCGCTCCTCCCCCCCTCAGGGGGCAGTTGTGACTCCATGATGTTGAGTTTTTCCTTGGTTGAGAATGAAGCCCAAGGATGGAGTTCAGCTTCACGCCTGTAGGGTGATGAAACACTGTGATCTCCAGGGTCCCACCAGTCTCTAGTGGACAGTAAGTCAGGGCTTTTGTTTTTAATTTGGAGCTTGGTTCTGTGTTTTCTCCGTCACCATCTAGGGCCTTTCAGAGGGATCAGTATTGGCAGTCAGGAAGCATCTAGTTTTTCTGCATGGTCCCGTCGATTCTTAGACTACCTGCCTCCGTGTGTCTTTGGTTGACCTCCCTTCTGGTGGTGTGGTGGTTTATGCATTGGTCTACTCACGTCAGGTCAGCAGTTCAAGACCACCAGCTGCTCTAGAGAGGTGCCCATAAGGGGTTACGGTCTTGGAAACTTACAGGGCCCGTTCTCCACCCTGCTCTGTCGGGTCGGCCTCGCCCCGATGGAATGAGTCTGGTCAGTGTGGTCCTGGGCTTGCGCCGTCCACATCTGCTCATGAACTCTCATGGCCTCAGTTGCGCTGAGGGGCAGTGAGGTCACACTTCAAGGGTGGCGATGGACGCCAGGACACACAGCACAAGCCCAGGCTGCTCTGTAAAGGCACAGCACCAGCGTCCCAAGTGAAATAGCACACTTACCAGTGCTTGCTGCAGGGTGCAGAGCAAGGGGATCGCCTATGAGTGGACAGGACTACAGCTTTAGCCGAGTGGTTGGCTGCTCAGTCCTTGCAGGAGCCCAAGGAAGAAAGGTCTGGCGACCTGCTTCTGTCAGGAGGACGACTGACAAAGGCCCATGGAGCAGGGTCACTTGGTGACCTGGGGCCCCCAGTGTGTCTGTCTGCCCACCCCACGGCAGTGAGCATCCTGGGTTTCGGGCTGCACGTGCATCTCCCAGTGCATCTTGCATTGAAAAGAGCCTGTTGTTAGTGCTGAGGCTTAGTGGACAGAGGCAGAGCTGCTGTCTGACCCGCGAGGAGGAAGAGGGCCTGAAAGCCACCAGCCCGAGCTTTCCTGCCCCTCTGCTTCCGCTCCTCACAAAGGCAGCCTCCCTCCCCACCTCCTCTGTGGCATGCCCAGGAGGGCAGGGGGCAGCGGTGTGGAGTTGTCTGCCTCTGTGAAGGCAGGCCGCCTCAGGACCCTCAGGGCCCGCGCTCCCCTGCCTGTGGGGTGGCTGTGGGTCAGAAAGCCCCCGAGGGAGGGAGTGCAGGCCACTCTGACCACGGAGCGGCAGGGCAGGAGTGGGCCTTCTGTAGACCAGAGATGTACTCCAACTCTGGCCTCCTCTATGTGGCTGGACCGCCAGGCGCTGTAGCATTCTGCAGCTCCAGCAGACCCCTCAGCAGACGCGTGGGCATTTAGCATCTTGGCTGGCCATATTCCGTGTCGGTTACCCCTTCATTGTGGACATGCTGCTGCCCGGCTGTGGGAGACAGACTTGCCTGTGGGTTTGGACTGCTGGCTTTGCCGTTCAAAACCCAGCACTTAGCCCTCAGCACCACCAAGGCTTCTCTCTTTACATGAAAGAGCTTCAAAGCATTTGTTTGTGAGGAGGGGGATTCCCTTGCCCTTCACTTCCATTCCCCCCCACAGACTCTCTGAAGCCCCCTCATCTGAACTCCCCAAAGAGAAACCATCTTATCCAAGGACAGACTGGAGCCGGCCCTGTGTGCGTCTGAGCTGGAAATCTTCCACTGAGGGCGCCTGGCCGTTTCAATCTGCCCACCACATTGTCAGCAGCCCAGTGCTTAACCCACCGTGGGGCCTTGGGGGCGGTTCCTGCTGCTGCTCTGTGCCCTGGAGTCAGCACGCAGCTAAGGAACCACTGCCCTCCCCGCTGCTGCCCGTCTCTTGTAGCCGCAGGGTCCCCCATCTGTCTTCGCCGTATCCTCACCACCCCTCACTTACCAAGCACGATGCCCACATCCAGGGACTGTGTGCTCCACCGCCAGGCCAGACTTTATGATGGAGCCCAGAAAGCCAAGCCCAGGTCCAGTGGACAGGAGTGCCCCCCACCCCCCGACACTGAGAGGCTTCTGCGCCGCACTCACAGAGGTTTGTGAGCGAGCGTTTCCAGAGGGGAAGTACTCCGTAATGAAGTGACCATCAATCATGCACAGTTGTTCAGGATCTGGAACAAAGCTGGTGGCAACGTTCCCGCTGAGCCGCCAGTGTGCGCTGGACCACTGAGGGTCAGGATGCACTTCCCTGCCCTGAGAGAGCAAGAGCCCCTGCAGGCTGGGGAGAGAGCCCTCAGCAGCTCCGGCCTGCCCTTCCCTTCGTCCCCCTTGGGCTCTCTCTGCCCATGGTGCCTTAGCCTGCTCCCCTGCACCTCGAAAGCACTGGAGGCTCTGACAGGGGAACAGTTGGGCTTCTAAATTAAACACACCTGCTCTCAGGAGCAATTGCTGCGGCTAGCCTTGGCACGGGGAAGTGGATGTCGGGAATGGATACATGTGTGGATGTGGTCTGCTTTGACCTCAGCGTTAGACTGATGGCCAATGCCTGTAGGCTCTAGGCAGATAGCTGAATACACAAATGATTACTTAAAACCTTTATCTTTAAGAAATGTAAGTCATGAGCTGTGATCTCTCACACACAGACACACACACATAGTCTCAGGCGGCAGGATAGAGATGGGGAGATGGCTTGGGGGTGCATGCTGACATGGCTCTCAGGATAAAGTGACCAGATTTTAAGCGGGCCATCATTGATTGGGGGGTGGGATGCTCTTGACCTATACAGAGCAACAAACATGTCCATAGAACTCAAAAATAGTGTTGTAATATAGTTATTTTAATTTTTAAATGCCATGGGACATTGTTAAATTATTAAAAAGCAGGACTGAGCCCCGGTGGCGTAGTGGTTGTGCGCGGAACTGCGGCCCACTGGGACAGAGGTTCAATTCCAGCAGTGGGGCTGGGCCTCCTACTCCCACCACCGGAGAGCAGTGATGCCTACCCCCCCAAAAAAAATTATTAAAAAGCAGGGCGTCTGGTCACTTTACTCTCAGGAGGCCTGGTGTCACAGCGGGTTAGGCATGGGGCTGCTAGCCACAAGGCCGGCCGTTCAAGTCCACGAGCCCCGGAGAGGGAGAAAGAGGGGTTTGCCTCAGTAAGTTTTGACAGTCTGGAGAATCCTACATAACATCCCTGTGCTGAGGGTAAGGCTGGATTTTGAGAACCCGGGCTGCTCTGTGAGAGGAGGTGGCAGCTCTCTTCAGCAAAGAGTTTCTGTCCCAGCATCCTGGGGCATGTCCACTCTGTCCACTCAGAGCGAGTGGAATTGGCTCTGGGGCAGTCAGTTTGCCTCTCTGGAGTGGGGCGGTTCAGCATGGACTCACTCACTGCCATGCTGAGTTCCTTGGGTCCCCCTCAGACTGCCAGCTCATGTGCCATGCCGTGAGGCTTCCCTATCGCTGTGGTGGTGAAGCTGGGCCTCCAGTAGCCCCAGGAGCAGCAGGGAAGAAGGAAGGGGCAGAGTTAGGAGACCCCGTGAATGCTGTAGCAGTCACCATAGGTTGGCAGCAGGTCTTGTGTTTATTCTAATGACAGTCCTGGACTCTTCTGGATAGTGCAGAGTTAGCCTCTTACAGGCAGGGGAAGCCCACCCGCCCTGGGCGCCTAGGAGACACTCAGAAAGCATTTGTGGCAAACACGCAAAACGAACACTGCGTCCACGTGCACAGGAAACGGGATGCACTCACCGTATCGTCACTCAAACAATGTGCACATTGCATCTCACCCACTCTTCCCCAAGATGCATTTTCTCTAGGTGCCTTAGAGGAGTGGACATTTGGCATTTACTTTGGATGCTTCTAGAAAAAGTAGCCCCATTTCTTCTTGCCCCACCCCACCCTGCACTCCCCCTCCCTTACCACTGACAACTAGAACCCCACAAGTAAGCAGGGACCGCACTCAGACACGCAGGCTGCCCAGGGGCCTGGGCTTTGAGGAGTTCTGAGTTGTTTGGGTGAGGAGCTGGGAAGTGCCCCCTTGGATGGATACACCTCCGAAGGACAGGGAACCAGCCAACCAAACAGCTGCCTACTGCCCTTGAGGCTGTCCCCAAGCAGGGCCCGGATTTGAACTGCTGAACCGGGGCTACCAGCC
>PVJH01042147.1:0-14526 GCA_004026705.1 Nesogale talazaci
TCTTCCCCACTTTTCATTACTCGCTTGCTTATTTAATCTCTTTTATAGCTGACAATAACTGACTCAAGACCCACCCTACCCTAAGCCCGTCTCATGAACACAGCAGAGACAGCCCATCCCCAAATGGGATTAGAGGCTAGGGCCTTCGATACATATTTGGGGGCAGAACTCAATGCAAAGCAGTATCCTTGGACAACAGCGATTGCCTTACTGAGGGTGATGAGGCTCCACTCCAGCCATTGCGGGCAGACCTTGGCCCACCTCCTTTGCGCTGCCATTCTCAGTGTATGGAAACACCCATTTCTTTAAAAAAGATTCAGGTTTATGCAGCCAATGCGCTCATCTGATTAACTAATTACCATGAGGTGATTTCTAATTTTGGTATAGCTCTTCTTTCCTATAAATATTTCACATTCTTTTAATATGGTCTTTAGAGAACAATTATAAACATTTATAAATTATAAATAGTATTTCATGGAGCATCAGCTGGCATCATCTGTTGATCCAAATTAAAGCCTTTCCAAACGGCATCATCTGGAGGGAAAAATTGCATAGCATGTGGGCGGTTACCTAACCGCTGCCACAGTCAGAAGGCGGGCCTGGGCTGATGAGATTACATAGCGTAAGAGCTGGTTCTCTTTGCAAAGACTTTGGGTGGGGATGCAGCCTTTTTCTCCCATCGCAGAGTGTCGAATGCTCTCTCCCCCTCCAGTCTGGATGTGTCCACTGTAGAGCAGAAACCCATCGGGGGCCTGGGAGCCGCGACGGGGCAGAGAGAGAGCTGGAGAGGCCACCGTGCGGAGGGCGTGCCATCCTTCCGGACAGGTGGCGCTTGACCATTCCACTCTTCATCGTCAGGCAAACGGGTTCCAAGACTGCAAAAGCAGTCTTCAGAGTAACACTGAACACTCTTTTATGCTCTTTAATTCCTCACTCTCTTACTGCTAACGAGTCCATTCTAACTCATAGAAACAATGGCATCTTTTAAAAACAATTCTGCACAAATCTAGAAAGTACACGGGATAAAACAAGCCGTTCAGTGCCCTAGTACTGAAACTAGCTGTTTGTGGTTCCTTTCGCAGGTCGTTTACTGGCTCAGAACCAACTGACGTGCCTTGTTCGCTGTACATGAAGGAGCTACAGGGTTTCATTGCCCGAGTTATGAACGACTACTTTAAACACTTTGAATGCTTGGATTTTGTCTTTGACAACACTGCAGCGATTGCCCACAGAGCGATTGAGCTGTTCGTCCGCAACGCCAGCCTCATACGGCCTCTCGGTCAAAGTGGGAAAATGCGACTGGCTGCTGATTTTACCCAGGTAAAGCGACGCAGAGCCCCCAAGGGAGGAGGTCTCACTATTGCTTCCCGCACAGAAGGCTGGCTGTGCCTTCTAAAGTGTGTTAGTTACAACATGAGGACAAGGAAGCCCATTGAAACCGGAGCGGGGAGTTTAATGATGCTTTTATACTGGGTTGTTTTTCTGTGTATTTCATAAAACAATCGTAACTCAGCATGGATATTTCATCGTTCGGGTGACGTAGCTCATCACACGCTAAAGCTCCATTGGCTAATCTTACCAAACATGGAACTTCCTTAGTACGCTACTAGGCCCCCAGGACCAGCAGAGATGAGTAATGGATTGACCTTGATGGGAAATGATGTGGACAGTGAGATCACCTCTCAAACAGCGGGGAGGGCCATGGCTAAAGTCCTCTAGTCGTCGGTCACTCCACATTCCAGAGCAGCGCTGCCCTCATTCCCGTTCTCAGTGGACCAGGTGGATCTGCCGTCTGATGAGCTTGTCTCCCTCTGTTCAAGAGAGTACATTTCTCATCTGTGGGGAGCCTTGAAGCCATTCCAAGCTATCTGATGTGAATGAGGGATGACGTTACAATATCTGAACCATAATCAACGCTTTGAGCAAGGCGTTTTGTTTTTGTTTTTCATTAGTCTTTTAGGCAGATTCCCAAAAGCCTTTCAAAAGGATCAGAGGCCAAGAAGCATCCCAAACATACACTCTCACTTACAGATTCAGAAATGGAGCTGATGCTCATTTACATAGCATGCCACAAGGATGAATTTTTTTTTCTTTTCTTCCAAAGCTGTTGGATTTTACCGGTCTCTGTAGTTGTTCAAATGGTTGTTTATATGGTGTACAGGATAAACATCTGTGTCAATATTGATCCCCCAGTCTACCTGGGGGCCTGTCTGCTGCGCTCAGGACTCCTGCACTGGGGGCAGGAAGTGGCTCACTGATTCTTGTCACAAAGGCATGATTTACAAAAGAAGCAGGTGACACCAGGCAAACAGTTTTGTTTCTGGAGCCCAGCCCTTTGCATGTCAATTAGTCCTGCAATTAGTCATTGTCAGTCGTGCCCAAGGCCACTAGACCACAGAGAAGAGCCAGCTTGGGGAGCTCTGCCTGCATGAAAGAGAAATTAAATGTCTGGGTGGCTCCTTTTATCTTATGCATTTTGATCAGCTTTCCCTTTAGGCGCCGGTGTGGTGAGCTTTGCTGGTGGAGTTTACTTCAGCTTCCAGGGAGCTGTGTGTCAATAGAAGTGTCTGTGGCCCTGCGGGAGGTCCGGTCGGTATTGAAGTTACGACCCGACTCTTCTGGGTGGGAGACGCGGGCAGTCCCCCTCGGAGGGGGACAGAACCCCAGAGAGCAGGGGGCTATGGTCAAGGCCAGCAGTGGCAACTCACCGGCCCCTCCCAGGGAAAGCAGCCTGTAAGGATTTCCAGTCTCTGAAGCACAGAGGACCCTTCTCTGTCCTGTGTGGCGGCTTCCCGCCAGAGTTGATGGCTGGCAGTGGGCGGGCGTGCCTGACGGAGGAGCAGCTCTTGTGCGGCTCAGCGGGGTAGCGCGGGGTCCGACCCGGAGAGACGCATCCACGTACGACAGATGGCCACGCTGCGTGCTCCCGCGCCACCCTCACACTTGTTCCAAGTGGGCGCTCCCTGTTGCAGCCACTGTGTCCGTCTGTCTGCCCCTTCTCCTTGCCCAAGCAGGATGTCCTTCGCCAGGGACTCGCCTCTCCTGACAACAGGTCTGAAGTACATGGGGACCCCCTCCCCCATGCCCTTTAATGTTATGTGGCATGGAACAGGGGGCTCTCCACAAATTCTTTATTCCAAAGACCTCCGCTCATTGCACGTGGAGCTTTGCACAGCTTGAAAGGGGCTCCAAGCTTTTCCCTGCACAACTAAACAAGAACTGATAGCCCTTGTTCTGGCTCACCCATAAATCCCGCGTAGAGACACAGGGAGGAACCGAATGGGGATGGCGATCGTTGATGACCTGGAGACGGCTCAGTCCTAGTCCCCCTTCCTCTATGTGCTTCCTCCCCTCCACTCTGTCCCCGCTCCCCTGGGCCGCCTCCCCATGCCAGCTGCTTCTGGAGTCACATTCCCGGAGGGAGGCTGCCCTTCAGGTCCAATCAGAGTGGCCGCCAAGCAGGAGCTGGCCCAAATAAGTGTGCTGGAGGAAAGAGGGCTTTTGCTTCTGGTTTTCTGTGTTTCAGTTTTAATGATGTTTCCTTAGGGGTTTTGAAGGAAGGAAAGTCTTCCCCTTCCCCCTTGCTCCCGTAGCCTGCGTCTGCCCCAAATGCACAGTGGCTTGTGGCTTGTGGCTTTGAGCTCCCACCTCCCTATGCCTCCTTGACTGGGCATTGCTCATTTCTTAAGGCACACACACATCCAATTATTCCCAGGTCCCTTACCTTGAATTACATGAAGCCCATCCATCAATCTCACCTACTTCGTTCAACAATTCTCTTTCCCCTCTCTTCATGACCGAAACGCCGCGATTACCCAGCTTTGCAGCCCTGCGATACCAGAAGGTTGCTGCCACTTTCCTGTGCGGTAGAAGGAAGAGGCCACCTTTGTTGACTATCCTAGTTCCAGGCTCCGCCGCCCCCCCCCCCCCCCCCCCAGCTTAGAGAGGACAGGGGGAAGTTCACATCTGTGACCTGTCACTTTGGCAAATATTGTCCAGCTCTGCTCGTATGATGGCCCCCTCACTCTCTGACAGCAAAAGTGTGAGATTCTGGGGGGTCCGTGTTGCCTGGGGCTGCCTTTCTGCCCCCATCAGCAGTCCCTCCCCCATCTCGAGCCTCAGCCTCCAGAATCCTGCTTGGTCAGAAGAGATTTTCCTGGAGTCAGTCAAAACACTGACATTCATATCAGGCCTCAGCCAGGGACGAGCTAGCCTTTCAACTGGCTCATTACTAAAAGTTCTGTCAGTTTGTATTTAAAACTAGACAAAACTATGGAGACCACTGGCCTCTGGAAGACACAAATACCCTGTGGGGGTTGAAAAGTGCCCTGAGATCCAAGTGCATGCTCTGCTGGGCAGGAATCTCCTTAAGAGAAGGAGTTCAAAAAAAAATTTTTTTTAATTAAAAAAAATTTAAAAAAGAGAAGTAGTTCAACCACTGGGAAGCACTCGGGGGCTGGGGGGCTTGATTTGGTTTGGTTTTGGCTGAAGCCCAGTGGGAAAAACACAGATTGCCTTAGACGCCTTTCGCACCCTTGGTCGCCCAGGGGAGAGAGACAGGTGTGGCAGGGTGCCATCCAGAGGGCTCACAGGGTGACCAGCAGCGCTGTGCCCGCCTGAGGAATTGTGCTAACCTCCCTACTGTGGCCACCTCATGGCCTCCATGTCACCCAGCAGTGTTGAAAGCACTTGCCTTGTTCAGCCCACTGGAGGCCAATCAAGTCAGAATATCATTGAGTCAGTCCTCTGAACCATAGACATCCCCCCACACACATATCCCAACCCTCCATTCCTTTATCTTCCCTGGTGGCTGTTGAAATTGGCATTCGATTATTTACTCAGTAGTCCTCCTGACAACATCTATTTATAGATCTTCTGATGCCCCTGGAGTATGTATTTATATCTGTGTGTCTCTATGCCTGAAAATATAAATTTAGAAAAGAAAATAATCAAGACTCTTAATTTGTCCTAATTCCCGTTTCCTCTCTTCTGCACAATGTCAGGGCAGGAGTGCCCTAGGAGCATCCACAGATGCCCCGTGGTGAACCAAATGTCTCTGGTGACCGAGAGCAGCTCTGTAATTAGTGCACCGGGCTGCAGCTGACGCCCCAGCCTGCCGAACAGGAGGGCGGGAAGCAGTTGCACATGCCATTTTGGTATCCACGGCTAATCGCAGAGTCACCTCTTCTAAAAAGAACACTTCTGCCCTTTAGAAACATAGCCTTTATTGTTTAATGGGATTCTGGCAGAAGAAGGTGACTTTCAATACCCTGAAGGTCCAACAGGGATGCAAAAATGTATTTTAAACATTTAACATTTTATAAGGGTCCTGTCATGTACCTGTCTCCTGCGTGGTTACAGATTTTAGAGCTTGTTGGAGTCTTATTCTCCCATGGAGTACTTTCTTTCTTGGCCAGTGGTTGGTTGGAACAGTTAGGCCTGCTTGCCAGTACACTCAGCCATCAAGTGAATCCCGATCCATGGGGCTCAATGGAGTCGCACCCACAGGATTTCCAAAGTGCTCATCCTGATGGACGCCGACGGCCAGCTTCCTGCCATGGCGCCATCAAGGGGTTTGAACCACTGACCTTTTAATTAGCAACCAAGAGCTGTAACCACGGTGCCCCAAAGCTCCGCAGGCCAGCCCACGAGCTAAGGAAAAGGCTGTCGCATCTCACCTTTGATGCAAATGAAGCCAACGAGGGTAATGGAAAGAAAAACAATTGACCATAAGACCCTCTGATAAAACCAAACTTTTAAATGATTAAATGGGATTGAAACTGCCCAGGCAAAAGATACACAGTCTCCCACGTGTGAACTTGGTGTGAACTTGGCGCGCGGTGCGCAGTAGACAGCTCACGTGGAAGGACATAGAGCCCCACCCACTCCCAGCCCGCTGCGAAATGCGCTCCCAGGGCCGGAGCCCCGCCCCGCTTCGGCCGTGGCACGAGTCTTGACTCTTCTTTTAGGACATTTTTTCCTTTTCATTATTCATTCTACTCATTTTTAGAAAGCCTCCAGGCTCGTGAGGATTTCCCCCAGGACATGAAGTAAAAACTGGGCGTCCTTGGGAGGGTCAGAAGTGACCAGGCCGCCGCTCCTCCTCTGGCCCTTGGTGCTTGGTTCTCCCAGGTGCCGCTTACGGTTATTAGATAAGAAAGCCGTGTTTGTGCCAGTGTGCAGACACAGAACTACGTTCCTTGCTGATGAGCCTGTTGACTGATGATCACATTGTTGAAATTAATTAATACCCCCTTCTGCAGTACATTGCAGAGCCCTTCGTTAAGGCAAGAGAGTCTCGTTCATTTCCTAATTCTCATGTGAGTGCGTTTTCCTTGAAGCAGAAGCTGTACCTCTAGAGAAGCCAGTTCTTACAAGATCGAAGAGGCAGTTAGTCATCTGAGGCTACCCATGAAAATCAGTTGCACACACACGATATAAAGAACAGGTAGCCTAAAGCTACAATTTATGAAGTAAGATTTCAATATAGAGGAGATTAAAAAACCGTGACAATAATATTTGATAATCTCAAAGCAGTTGCATTTACATAAAGAGGGAATTTTTAACCACCTAACAATTGCTGACACTTAACCAGCACTTGTGATATGCCCTGTAGAGAGCATTTTGTGGATTTCCTTGTTTAACTTGCGCAATTCTGTGCCAGAACCATGACAATCACCTCCATGTGGCGGATGAGAAACCAGAGCTGCGGTCAGTCCCTCGTTGGAGTGGCACACCAAGTGACCTCGGGTTGAGAGCTCGAGACTGGATGCTCCTAAAAGCGCCTTTCTATTCTGTACTGTCTTCAGCTCTCAGTGGAGGCACACAGTCAGTCTAAATTATCTTCCGTCTTTTCAGATTTTTCATTACAGGAAATATTGAAGCTTTCTCCTCTTACAGAACTACGATCTTTCCCCCTCTTTTCACAAAGTTGCTGCCTCGTCTTGTGTCCCATTAACCAAGTAAGGTCAAACTTGTCTAAGTTCTTACCTTTTCATAAATTTAATTGGCTTTGATCACTTACCTCACAGTACAGCTTTAACTACATAAGTGTACCACAAACTCCAGCTTTCTGTGATCCAGGTGTGTCCCTGCTTCTCCTAGGATCCTGCCCTGACAGGATGTCTTTGCCTCTTTTAGATGGAGTTGGCTATAGGCCCATTGTGCAGAAGAATATCTGATTTAGGAAAATCCTATCGAATGCTGAGGTCATTCAGGTAAGACATAATTCTCCTCTCTTGATGCATGTTAATATACTGCGAATCTTGTTCTCCTGTTTGGATTTAAGGATATGAAATTGTCAGTATTTGAGCCCAATTGACTCACACGTTGGAAGTTTCATCTCAAGAGTTATTATTCAAATCAGAAACTGATAGAACTACATGCTATGACTAATACACTGGTGTATCTGTTCCTTACTGTGCACAATTGATCTGGTAAGTGTTACTGGGTTCTTCATACAGGGATTTTTCTATTCACCAATCATAAAGTAATATATTAAATAACATTGATTTTTTTTCCCAAACATTTTCATCCATTCATTTTCAATCCAACGTATTTCTAAAAGGCTGTAGGTTGCACTTCAAGATATTTTCAGCAAACAAAACCAAAACCCACTGTCATCCATTCATAGTGACCCTGTCAGGCAGAGTAGAACTGGCCTTCGGTTTCTGAGGCTGTATAAATCTCTAAAGGAGCAGAAAGCCTCTTATTTCTCCTGAGAAGCAGCTAGGTGGTGGGTTGGACCCACTAGATGTGGCTAGTTCAGTGGGTAACTGGCTGTGCGTGAGGGATGTAACTGGTACCAGACTCTTCAATTTGTATCTGAGCAAATATTTAGAAAAGTTAGACTCTATGAAGAGGCAAGTGACATCAGGATGGGAGAAAGGCTTATTAACAGCCTGCAATATTCAGAGAACACCAACATGCTAGCTGAAAGTGAGGAGGACTTGAAGATCTTGCTAAGGAAGATCAAGAATTGCAGCTGTCAATATGGATGACAACTGAAGGTCAAACATCCTCACAGCCAGACCAGTAGGTAGCATCACCATAAATGAAGAAAAGATGGAAGTTACCAAAGATTTCCTCTTGCTTGAATCCAGTTCTCAACGTTCATGGAAGCAGCAGTCAAAATATCAAGCAACATAGTGCCATGGGTAAATCGTCAAAACCCCTTTAAGGTGTTGCAAAGCGAGGATGGTACTTTGGCTAGATTAAGACACCCGAGCCAAGTCATGGTCTTCTCCGTTGTATGGTAGGCATGAGAAAGCTGGACAATGAATAAGGACACTGAAGGAGATTCAATGAATTTGAAATACAGTGCTGGCTAAGACTAGTGAAAGTACCAGGGACTATCAAACAACAGGCAAGGCTACTTTGGAAGGAGTACAGCTAGAATGTTTCTTAGAGACAAGGGTGGTGAGGCTTTGTCTCATGTACTTTGGACACGTCAGGAGAGAGACCAGTCTCTGGTAAAGGACATCATGCTTGCTAAGACAGTGAAAACGAGGAAGACCCTAGGGGAATTGACAATGGCTACAACAGTGGCCGCAAACAAAGCAGCAAGTATGAACGTGGCCTCTGTCCAGGCAGTGTTTCTGTTGTAGGTGGGTCGCCGTGAGTCGGAACGGACTCAGTGGCAGCTAACAAGACACGTGGGTGTAGGGAGGGAATGCAAGGCTGAAGGGAGGGAATGGCGGCTACAGCCGCTGCCAGAGCGGGAGCCCTCATTTCAAACAGTGCCGGCTTAGCAGAAAAGTCCTTGCAGCACTGCACAGCTGAATAGAATTGTGACCATTCGGAAGTCAGCAACATTAAGTAGCTTCATGACTGTAGACTTTCATGGCAGAGCTAAGGGAATATGGAGATGTTGCTCACGCCGAGGCCTTCCGAAAAGTGGCTGGCATGAAGGCCGAGAGATCACAGTCTCAGTCACCGGCGTGCGGTGCCCGCATACCAGAGGGGAAGCCTTCATGGAGACGGTCTAAGTGCCCGAGAGCATGATCATTGTTGACAGATTTCTCTAAAAATAAACAAGCTCCCAGGCCTGCAGGTTTCTAGAAACTCAGGACTGGAATCGAGAGCAGTCATAAGCATCATTTCCTATCAATGATTGCTCTGGTCTCTCTGTACCAAGCTTTTCATGGTACAGAAAATGCAGATATGATGTGTTGGAAATAGAATTTTTTAAATTCAATTTCATTTTATTTTTTGCTGGATCCCCCAGGCGTCTATTGGGCAGACGTGGGCTGGGGAAGGTCTGTGTGTCAAAGAAGGTGTCAGGCTGCTTGGTGGTGGAGCGTGGCTCAGTGGGGCAGCAGGAACTTGATCTTGGAGTCATGGAACTGCTTGGCTTCAGGCTGGCCACATTTGCTGGCCGCAATGTCTTCCACCTTCCTGATTTGGATGGAACAGGCCTGGGCTCGCTGCCGAGCACCCACGTCATGGTCTGCAGGGAAGGAGAAACACAGAGCTCCCACCGAGCACTGCATGATGCCCATTGACTCCCATCGGCCCCAGGGGCCCACTACCAAGCTTGTCGAACCTTCACATTCACCGAGGGGCAGGAAATATAAATTTCTTGAGAGTTTAACTTATTGAAAGGGGAGGCCCATGCTTTACATTGTTCATTTGCTATTGGTAAATATATATATAATAAATAATGCCAGCACAAGAGCCTGAATTATATATATTTTCCCAAACCACTTTCTGTCTGTACAGAGGTGGGTGGGTTCTAGAAAAACTTAAAATTGGGATCACAAATGTTTTGAAATAGTGTCATAGGTCTTTGGATCCACTCTCGTCTTTTCAAGCATGTGTAGACATTGCTTGACACATACTACACACACACACACACACACACACACACACACACACCGATGAAGTGAAAGATGATGGTGTCCTGCAGACACCAAGTCATAGGTCACCTCTCTGTGCCATAAAAATCCCCCTAACACAACGCCAGTAAAGCCATTGATTTCGAGTAAGGTGAGGGCACAGAAGTCTCAGCTCAGTGCTCAAGTGCTGTCCAGGCCCTGGAATCTGCCAACCTGCTGGATGGCATTATTGAGCTGGTGTGGGAGAAGGGATGGGGAAGGCTGGACTCTGGGACTTGTTGTTTTCATAGTAGATTGTGAGTTCCAGTAATCCCTTAGGTCTCTCGGATAGCTCCTATAGCATTCGTTATATGCTGGATTTTCTTTTCTGGTTTTGGCTTTGTGGAGGTGGTTTGCTAAGGTGGGATGGTCTTTATCCAAGGGCTGTTCATGTGGTATAACATTACAGAGCTGCGAGTTCTGAGGGGACATATCAGATAAGATCGATTCTGCTTGATATGATGGAAGGTCAGAGTTTTCTTCCAATCTGCCAATCTCCCATGCGGGCACTCTCTGGAAGCACAGGGAGGTCTGTGTACTGACACCCACCGTCGGTGCTGCTGGCATGTTCTGGGCCTGGGGGACAGAATAGAGCTGCCCTGGCAGGCTTCCTAGACTGGAATCTGTTTGAGAGCCAATGGACAGTCTTCGTCTGTGGAGCCACCTGGTGGATTTGAACCACCAACCCTTTGGTCAACAAACATATTTAAATCATTGTACCAGCAAGACTCCTTTTTGAAACTTAATACAATACCTATTTATGAAATGCAACATTAATTATTAATCAATTCTCACTAAGCTCCCCTCCCCCGATATTTTTAACACTTCATTCCTCCTGGGCCCAGTGTTGGGCTTCAAACTTGTGACTCACAGGAAGAGGTACCTCATGTGACGGTCTGGCATGTCCTTACATGGAACGAGCAAATGCATTCGTATCCACACACACATAGGCACGGAAGCCCAGCTGCACCCATATGTACATTTCATGAAACAGAAATGACTTATTTTGTATGATCATCTCTGGCATCCTTTACTACTAACACTCACTGCCATGGAGGCAATTCAGAACGACCCCCTGTGGGTTTCTGAGTCTGTATGGTGACAGGAGCAGGAAGCCCCGCCTTTGCCTCCGAGCTTCCAGTGGTTTCAAGCTGCCGTCCACGGGAATCACGGGCAGCCCATCGCGTAGCCGCTCCATCACCAGGGCGCCTGTCTAGCCTCCTAAATTGGTTCATCACCCACTAATAGTTTGCATCCAGATGTTTCTCAGCTTTTTCACAGGTCCTTTAGCTCATAGATGGCAGTTGCCGTGGTGACAAGGAGCGACGTTCCTTCTCTCAGCAGCTACAGGCCTGTGGCCCTTTCTCCAGGGACCCTGGCCCGAGTGAGCTTCCGCCCGCGGAGAGCGCCCCAGCTCTTTCTGTGCCTCGGGCACATACATAATAGGAATATTTGTACCGTGCTTAGGAACCATGCTGCAGAACCCGAAGTGAAAAATTCCAACAGGGATGATGTATACCTGCAGGATTATTATTCCTTCAGCAGGTTAGACATGAGAGTCCAAGGGGGGGGCGGGGTGCAAATAGTTAACAATTTCCACCACTAAACAAAAGATCAGAGGTTCAAGTTCAGTTTCAGCAATCTACTGCCCCCAACCCCGCCACCGGGAACCTCAGGGAGCACAGTTCCATTGTGACACAGCCTGACTGAGAATGACTCCGAGACCACGGGCTGGTGCGTCCAAGCTGCAGAAGGAGCTTGAGTTGGTCCTTGCATAGTCACGCTGTGTCACCAGGCTCAGGCAACCACTTTATAAAGAGCTCCCTGTCAAGAAATATAGCAAGAGCATCTCGTATACTCTGGAATTCAAGTCGAGCTGTGGTCTCTAAAGAATGGGGGAGGCCTCGGCTTTTGAAAGGAGAGCTTTGAAGAAGTGTCCTGCTGGTGTCTGCAAAAACCATTCTTGGCAAAGCCTCCGGCCCAGCGTGCGTCTGTGCAGTGATCATGGGAGAACTGACTTAGGAGAGCTTACCCAGGCAGAGGGTCCTACTGAATAATCATATATACATACATAATATAATAATAATAAGGGTTCCTGGGGGCAGGAGGGCGGAGGGGGCATAAAGGGAAGCTGCTATCAAACAGTTGAAGAAAATGTTTTGAAACTGATGGTGGCGGCTATTGTATAATTTTGCCTGATCTAAGTGAACTATGGATTGTTATAAAATCTGTAAGAACTCCCAATAAAATGATTAATAATAATAAAACAATAATCCCTCCTCAGAGCGGAGGAGGGTCAGTAGAGAGCGCTCCACTCTGAGAACCTGATCACCAGCCTTCTTCTGTCTTGGCAACCTGCATCCTGTTCAAGGGCAGGCGCTTCTCCCACGCTGCCGTGGAAGGGTCACCTGATGACTCCTGGTTACAGTCCCTTTTCCCTTCACCATCCCGAGTCCTGGAGCGAGGAGACCCTGGCCGGCACTCAGAGGTTGCCCATGGGCAGTGGACTCACACCAAAGCAAGCTGAGCTGAATGGGAATGACTAAAATAGTCTTCGGATCCGTAGGATCAAATATACGCAGCCATGAACAATGATGTTGTTCGCTGATATCTAACACTCTGAAAAACACTTCCCAAGACATCTAAATTGTCGATTCCTTTTTTCTTTCTTTCTTTCTTTTTTTTTTTTTAAAGTATCACAAAGGAGAAAAGTCAAGAAGGACAAATATCAAAATGTTCTCTTTGGATAGTAGAATCGTCCCTAGTGCTTGTTCTTTTAGGGATTTTCAATTTTCTGCCTTGATAATGTATTACTGCTATAGTCAGAAATGTGAATAAATGTTATTTTAAAATAGCAGGTGCATTGTTTTCCCCATCTAAAAATACCAACAGAGCTAAAAAGTACTATAAAGCCTACTAGGACATTCTCCGGAGGTGGGGGTGGGGTGGGGAGGGGGAGAGGATGCAGAAAAGTCTGCAGAGAGCGCGGGGAGGGAGGGCTGCTCTCCGGGAGAGGGACAGAGCTGCCCAGAGAGCCTGCAGTGCAGACCCCAGGTGCTGTCCCATTTTCCTCCTCTCTCCCGCGTGCCCTTAGCCTGTGCTTCAGCCATCAGGCACTTTCTTCCTGACAGTCATTTCCTAGGGCTACTTCATTAAGCCGCCAAGCTTCTTGCCCGCATTTGCATTTTAGGGTCAGCATTCCTGTTTCTCAGCAGCAGACATCATTCCGACCCAGGCAGCCTGCTGCCCCAGAGCGCTGCTGACAAGAGTGACTGGCCTCTGCAGCTCAGCCCGCTCCTGTCCCAAGAGGGGCTCCTCACGGCCCTCCTGCAGGAATGAATACTCTCCCTGAGACCCAGCTTTGTCCCTGCTGAAAGCTTCCTGCCCATCTCGGTTGGTGCAAGCTCTCGGGAGCTCTGTTGTGGTGGACGGGTTAGCCTGGAGGGCAGTGCCAGGTGGAGACGGCCAACAGCTGCAGCATGTAGACCCTTTGTGTCACCTGCTGGTAATCCTTGGAGCACTGGCTACCACCGTCCCCGAGCACCTTTCCTCTTGCCTAGCACCAGTGCTGCATCTTTGTAGCTTCCACTCTTCCCCAGATGAAGTCCAGCCTTTCTTTCCCTCCCCTGACACAGCCGTTTCTCTGAGGTCATGCTTAATTCTGGATTCTTCCTGCGCAGCCAGAAGGTGTCTGCCATGGGGGGTGGTGGGGGGGGTGGAGGGGACTGTTTCCTTGTGGCCTGGCTTCCTGCTGCCAGGGCTAAGAACACCTGGGGACGCTCCAGGGCCAAGTCTCCTGTTTATCGTCAGGTTCTGTTGTTCTTGGGCACCATTATTTGATCGCAGACCACATTCACATGTCGGCCTCATAAACACTCCTGAGGGCAGGCCAGGCTCAGGAGGTAACTGATCTAGCAGGAGAGCTTGCCAGGGGCACAAACTGGGAGCAGTTCTTACCCACCGCCGCCCAATTCCAAGCTGCACTTGTAACCGCTACATGACGTGCCGTTCCAGAAGTTTCCATAAGCTTCCACTCTGGTTTGTCTTGCGTTCCCAGCTGCAATGGGTCTGGGGAGAACCTGTCACTACATAGCCAGCACAGAGCAGGTCGAGCTGAGAAATGCTGTTTGTCCTGCCTGTGCTGCCAGAAGGAAATAGGATGTAGCATCTTATACTGATATCACAGAAATGAAATAATTTACATGGCGGGTGAGGAATTATTAGGGGGTGGGGTGGTGGTGGAAGGATTCGCCTGCTGTTCATTAAATACCATAACTGTAACATGGTTTGTTGAGATTTAGTTTGTTAAAAGGGACCCAGGATATAACAACCCCCCTCTCATAGCAAACATTTTAAAATTTGCTAGTTATTCAAGGTCTGGGCCGCTTACAAAGCCTGTTCTTCAGGCCGCTCTCGTTCAGGACAGAGGAAGCAGGGTGCTTTGGATAGCAAGGGAGCCCCAAACCTCAGGGAGGACCTGTTTGACAGCCCCCACAGTAAGGAAGGAGTTCAGCAGCTGCTGGGTTGATAACCCCTTTGGGAAATGTGAACTGTTTGCTGTGAACCTTGTACCCTTTTGTCCTCTGAGCATTGTAAAAACCTGTTCATTAACTCCAGGGACTATTGCAAAGCGCCTTACCCCCCCCCCCCC